>JAADWV010000407.1:0-32082 GCA_023336295.1 Pythium folliculosum
ATGCGGCGGAAGTTGTGCAGCAAGCAAAATTTCGGTCTTACGAGGACTCAAAATCCTGGCCAAATCCTGGTATTTGGTGCATGAAAAAGCCAAATCCTGGTTCAGTCCTGGAAATCCCAATCCTGGACGCGAACACTCGCCTTCCCGTTTGCCGTTCTTCCGGAAGAAAAGTGCCTGACTCGTCGCGACAGTCCCACTGTGCTGAGTTGAAACTCGACGTCTCGCAGCAGCGAAATCTGCAGGTGTGCCAGCGCCGGGGCGACGCGATGGCGGCGCGCACCCGATAGTTGCGCACAGCCAATCAGCGTGCGCGTGTGTGCGCTGGGTGTGTGCTGTCCCACTCTCCAGTGGAAAAGGGGACCACCCGCTGGGGCGGACAGCGACGGGGTCGCCTGGAAGATTCCAGCAGGCGCGCCGCGCCCAGCCAGGCGATGGACCAGAAGGAAGGGCACTACTGTAGCCACTCACAGCTCAGGTCTGTATCGCTGTCTGCGAGGGCCGAGGCGTCTGCATTCCCAAACATTCCCCGCGCAACGCACACTGTGAAACCACCCTATCCACCAGGCAACCAACCATGGACCTCCGCTGCCAGTACGCCAGCACGCACTGCCCCAACATGCGCTCGCTCAAGATCAGCGGCGAGCTCCACCGCTTCTGCCTCTTCCACCGGCGCAGCGCGAACGCGGCGCAGCGCCGCTGGAAGCAGAAGAAGCTCGCGGCGGCCAGCGCCAGCAGTGAAGAGGAGACCGTCAAGCCGACGCCGCCCAAGCCAACGGCGCGCCGCCGTCGTCGCACCGCCGCCAGCGTTACGGACGTCAAGGAAGAGACCGAGGCGCAGTCGCCCGCCAAGCGCCCCCGAGCGAGCCGAGAGATCGCTGCGCCTCGCTTCCCCCAGGCCACTGCCACGCAGGTGACGCTGCTTCCGATGCCGACGATGTTGCCTGTGACCGACGCGCTGCCGCCTCTGTTCACGGCGGACGACGTCAGCCTCCTGAGCCACATGGTGCTGGGCACCGAGGAGACCGCGCTCCCGGTCTACCCGCCCAGCGATATCTGGTGGGCAGACATGTCGTACCAGCAAGACGTCGGCGTCATTGTCTAATCCTGCCGTAGCGTCGTTGATGTTGGTTCGCCTCTATCTAAAATATATCTGCGTGGAAAACCTCCATCTCATTTCGAATTTTTTGTTCACTCGACTCGGCGATCAGGAGAGATTCAAAGGCCGAGCGGTCTTCCTACTAGGAATCCTAGTAGGAACACGTAGGAAGTTCCTACGCAGTCAACTCAGAAGGAAGCGCCACGCTGGCCGGGCGGAATGCGAGAAACATCGAAGCCCCAGTGGGTTCTACGTACACGGAGCGCCCTCCCGCGCTCCGATCGGGTAAAGCATGCCCGGGATTGCTCGTCGACATTGGCGGTCGAGACCACGTAACGCCATCATTTGGTGAAAACTGGATCGAATTTTCACGAAGGGGGTAGTCCATCGTGGCTGATTCCTGACCCCTTCCACACAGCGGAAGAACGAAGAACACCGCCTTTGAGGCATTCGAAAATGGAGCTTTCATTCCACCAAGTGCACAACACAGCAAGGCCAAGCGCGGTGCCACTGTGCTGAGTTGATGTTCAAGGACTGGAAAAATCGGCATCGGGCCTTTCGCCCTCACGATTCGTCCGTTGGCCCAGTTTGGCGATGGCGACGGGGGGCACACTTTGATGGGGGAGCCAAGCAGCGCCGACTGTGCGCGAGTGTGTGTGCGTGAGCTGGCAGTCAAGGCATTGCCTGTCTCTCTGGAAGATCCCGACCGCACAACTCCGCAATGGGAGCTGCGACAATCGCCCGCCTCGTCGAGTAAAATCTCTTCCTCCGCCTCGATGGCTCAGGAAACGCCGACGCCTAGCGGGGGCATCAGCCTATTGTAGCCACCCGAAATGCGCCTAGTACAGCACACATCCGCCACCAGTTGGATAACCGACTCTTCCATCCTTGAGGACCCTCATTTCCGAATTGGCCCGGCACGACGCAAGCAAGCGCAATACCGACTCGAACGACCTCATATAATCATGGACCCCCGCTGCCAGTACGCCAGCACGTACTGCCCCAACACGCGCTCGCAGAAGATCAGCGGCGAGCTCCACCGCTTCTGCCTGTTCCACCGCCGGAGCGCGAACGCGGCGCAGCGCCGCTGGAAGCAGAAGAAGCTCGCGACTGCCAACGCCACTACCAACAGATCCACATCCAGCGGCGCTAGTAATAGTACCAGCGAAGACGACAACGCAGTCGCCAAGCCCACCAAGCTGGCCACACGCCGCCGCCAGCGCCACGAGACCGTCAAGATTGAGCCTGTTCCCACCAAGCAGCGTCGCCTGAGCCGCGAGATCGCGGCTCCTCGCTTCTTCGATATGACCGTCCAAGAGGCCGTGACTATGCAGCTCCCGCCCATGGTCGTCTCCACTACGGAGCTCGGGTTGGAGCTGGACGCGCTGCCGCCTCTCTTCGCCAACGAGGACCTCGATGTGGTGGACAAGACGTTTGAGACCACCGGTCCCCTCGGCTCCGTTTCGCTGCAGGAACCCGCGTGGGACGCCTCTTTCGCGTTGGACTGCGGGGACGATGCAGTGCCCCCACAAACCTGGAGATTAGCTGTTTAATTGACTACAATACGACGATCCATTTATGAGCCTCTGAGCGCCTGGCAAACGAAACTTTCTTGCATACGCGAGCTGTGCTTTCCTAAGAAAGAGTGGCATCTTTGAGGGACTTGCTGCACCGTTGCGCGGTCTGGTCGACTTTGCGTGAGTGAGGACTCTTCGTGAAATGTCGAGAGAGACTTCTTTCATAGATGGATATCGTGCAGAGCCATGACAACCGAAAGATCAAACGCCGATTTCTCGTTTTACATATTGGGAACTAAATACTACCTTACGTCTCCGCTAAGCCTCACACCATGAACGAGGGCTGGCCGTCGGACTTCCGGCGGTAATTCACGTCCCACCAGCAGCTACCGACGTCGACGGCGGCAGGCACGAGCGGTTTGGGCGCCACGACCGTATGGTCCTCGGTCTCCAGCACCAAGTGCCGAAAGATGACAAAGTCTTCCTCGCTCAGCAGGGGGTATGACGAAGGCATCGAGGACGGAAAGTCGCTCACGAGTGGAACAGACGCAGTCGGAGGGCGGGCAACTGGTGGCAGCGGCTGCGGCTCGAGCGGGAGCTGCATCGGAATCCTGGCAGTCTCAAACGCTAGTTCTGGCTGCTTCGTCAGAGCGCCCTTGGTCGCTGCCTTGATTGTCTTGGCGACATCCGAGCGTCGTCTCTTGGGCGCCGGTGGTTCGAGGTCGTTCTCGAGCTTGATCACCGGCTCTTCCATGTCCATCGCGCGCTTGGGCGTGCCGCTCGGGCTCGTGTCGCTGTCGGTGGGCGACTCGGCGTCGCCCGTTTGCTTGCGCTGGACCCAGCGGCGCTGCGTCGCGTTCGCGCGCCACCGGTGGAAGATGCAGAAGCGGTGGAGCTCGCCGCTGATCTTGAGCGAGCGCACGTTCGGGCAGCGCTTGCTGCGGTACTGGCACTGCATGTCCATGCTGCTGCGACTTGTTGTTGGGGGCGTCCGTTTGTGCGCGAGCGTGTCAGATTGGAAATGACAGTCTGAAGCTCTCGACACGCGCGGTGCGTTAGAGCAGGACCGCACTGGCCACGCTGCTTTGACAGATCGCCTTTGCACTGTCGACGTTTACCCTGGGCCACCCGAACCTATCGCGTGCGTGCGTGCGTTCACATGCAGGCAGACGTTGGAGGAGTCTTCAGATACAGTTCCTGTTGAAGGACCCAAGAGAGGAGCCCAGACATTCGTCTCCAGGGTCTCTCTCTCTTTCGACACGCAACCAACCAACTGACACGTCGCCGTGACATCCAGCCGGTTGCTGTAGCCGCCGGGCCGGGGCACATCCTCCAAGACGGGTCACCAGCGGACGCTGGAGCCACGGCCCCACCGTGGCTTGGTGCTTACTCGACAACTTTCCAGCGCGCTGCTCATCTGCGTTCACCCTGGAAAAGATGGCGCCTGGTGGGTGTCGAGAATGAGTTGCGCGGCGCGGATTTCGCTCGCGGAGCCGGCTCGTCACAAAAGAGCCGCAGTTGCTTCAAGATCTCGGGACGTTTCCGACCGGAAGCATACGGTTCCAGCGATGACTCGGCGAGGTCAGGCACTCAGGCACCTTCCGATAATCCCGGTTGCGAGTCACACGGCGCAGGACCAGGTTTGTTGGTCGGGTCGATGGGACCCAACGCCGTGTGGGCGCTCCGCGGTGCCAGCGTGGCGCCGGGAGGGGGATGCGCGGGGCCGTGTCACGCATACCGCCGCCTACACAAAGCACCAACCGCGAGGCCGAACGAAACGCCACATTGCAACCGCCATGAGGGGAAGCCCACCGAGCGGAGCGACCAGGTCCGGCCGCATCCATGCGGCGCTGTTGGTCAGCGTCCCACGACCAGCGAGGCCGCCGGCTGCTTGGGCGTAGGGAGGCAGCTGGGGACCTATCCCAGTTCTCAACGCCCACGGCGTTCTGTTCTGAGCTGCTCACTGGCAGCCGCTTGTCAAAGAGGCGTTTTTCATCGCTGCTCAGGCTGCCACATCCGGAAAATCCAGCGGCCTGAGCTGGCGAAACGCCCAAAGTTAAGTGGATCTGTTGAGGAGACCCAGTGGCTTCAACTTGGGGAGTCAGATGAGTCGTAGACGGAGCAACTCGGACTGTGTACCCCTCCTTTGGTGTGGCGTTACACAAATAGTATGGGCCGATTACCTCCAACTATCAAAACAAGGTATAGAGATGATTCATCTATCATTCCCAAAACGCGTGCCAATACACCCTATATTGACTATACATCGTCCATATCACCTGCTATTGAGAGGAAAAGCACAATGCGCTGGTTACATCGTGTGTACCCAGGGCCTCCCGGTTGAACTTCAGGCATGGTCTTCGCTCCGCGAGAAGCTCACGTGGGCGCGCCACACGGGCGCCCAGGTGACGCCCAGGGCCTCACGCTCCGCGGGCGTCAGCAGCCCCACACGCGTGAGCCGCTCGCGCGCGCCGGCGTCGCGCGGCAGCGTGCCGTGCTGCACCTCCAGCGCCGCCGCCAAGTCGGCCGCGTCGTCCGGCAGGCGCAGCGCCAACTTGACGCGCACGGCGGTCGTGGCGGCGCCCCCACCGACACCGCCGGGCGAGCGGCCCATGTGTCGTGGCCACCAGAGCAGCTCGATGTCGATGCGCGACCGCGCCGGCTCCATGGTCGCGACGTAGTCGCCGCCGAGTAGCTGCGCGCCAACGAGCGAGCTGAGCCCGAGCGGCAACGCCGACGCCGAGCGTGCGCGGCCGTCGCATACGAGCGTGACCCACGGATTCTCGTCCGGCAGCAGCGAGCAGTCGCTTCGCACCTAGTAGAGGGGGAAAGCAGAAAAACGTGTTAGTAGCTGCCGGCTCTTGCAATGGATCTTTGGGGAAGTCGAAAAGATCCGTACCAGGAGCGTGTCCTTGGCGGGGACGCGAAGATGGAGCGCGTGCAGCTGTGCCATCGCGAGCAGCGTCTCACTTAGGGACGGCCCGTCCAGGTCTTGTGACCTCGACGGCAGCGCCGCGCGGTCGACGATCGCCGAGGAGGCGTCCAGCACCCAACGGCCGGTGAACCGCGTGATATTGCGTGGGATGTGGCCGTGTGGACGATCGTGCCGACGGTGCCTGTGGAGGCGCGCGGGATGCGTTCGCTAGAAAAGACAAATCAAAACGACAGTGAGTCAGTTAACTCGCCTTTGTCCTCCGCGCTAGCGAACAAAATCGTCTTTGACGCATTTTTCATCGCTCACCGTGTAGGTCTCTCGCAGCTGCGCGATGAAACTCTCCCACACGACAGCGCCGGGCGCCTCGAGGATCTCGCGGAGCTCGGGCCACATGGGCTGGAAGCGCGCGTGCGAGTGCGAGAGCGTCAAAATGTGCTCGCTCATGGCGCGGAGCGCCTTGAACGCGCTGTCGCGCGGCGCGGCGCCGTCGTTTGCCGCGACTTTGACCTTGCGCGACCAGAAAAGGTGGATGCGCTTGCACAACAGGCCGGCAAAGTTCAGAAATGCGTCGCGGAGGCTTCGCTTGTGGAGCAGCACGTCCGCGTGCGCGCGGAAAAACTCTTGGAACACCTGGATGGTCTCACTTGAGAGCATCCAGACCGCCAGCTTGGCCACGATGAGCAGCAAGTTCTCGACCTGTGCGTTCATCGCCGCACCGGAGCTGTCGCCGCGGACGCCGAGCGAGTGTGCGGATCCAACAGCCGTCGCGGCGCCGTCCCGGCCGGGAAAAAGCAGCGAAAGCAACACCGCCGGCTGCTGAAGCGAGCCCGAGGACCGCCGTCGCGCCGTGGGGCGCAGTGCCGCCGCGTCATCGTTGGCCCAGTGGTGCTGCAGCGCCGTATACACGTGCTCGCGCACGCGGAACGACTGCATCGCGAGCGCCATGGGCGTGTTCGACACGAAATGGTAGATCACCGCGATGTCTTTCATGTGGAGCGCCATGGCCGTGTGCTGCCGCTCCCAGACCCACTGGTCTTGGACCACGGCACTCACGCGCGCCGGACGCGCCCTCCGGTAGTGGCCGCAGCTCTCGCAGCCGCAGTCCGCGTCGCGGTCGCGCTCTTGCTTGCTCTCGCCGTCGTCGGCCAGTGACGCGCTGTCCAGACTATGGAACGAATCACGCTGCTGGTGCTCATTTTCCACGGCGTACGAACCCACGCGGCGGCGCTGCGGAGCGGCGCCTGTGGCATCCGATGGTTCCCGCTTGGACGACGAAGACTGCTGCTGGAAATCCTGAAACGCCTGCGAGATCTGGTCCTGCACGACCTGGTGGAGCTCATACTCGTCGCCGGCGTCCGCGTCGCCCCCGTAACCGGCGCCATCCACGCCTTCGCCGTCTTCCAGCACCGCGCGGCGGTAGGAGACCAACGTGAACGGCGGGGAGCCGACCGTGCCGATGACTTGGAGCTGGTCGGTGGGCTCGCCGCTACCGGCCGGGCGGTGGTACAGAATGTAGGCCTTGAGCAGGTGCTTGGTCAGGCGGCGAGCTTTGTTGGCGCCGCTCTCCCAGTGGTAGTACCACTTGGACGAGGTCTGGCCGTTCAGCAGGAACACACGGGTCGTCGCGGACGGCGGGCGGCTCTGCGGCACGCTCTGGATCCAGGTCGCCTCCGGATAGGTCTCGCTCTGGCTCACGCTCTGCAGGTAGCGCAGTGAGCAGAAGTCCCCGATCGCGAGCGTGGTCTCAAGGTCGAGGGTTTCGAAGCGCGCGAACACAAAGAGCGAGTTGTTGTCCAGCGGCAGCGGCTTATGGAACTCGACGGCGAGCTCGAGCGACGAGCCGCAGTAGCTGCGCTCGACGTGGCTCGGACAGCAGTGCGGGAAGCATCTACACGGAACGTAGAAGGCTCATTAGCTTCGCGCATCGGAGCATTTGCTCTCTCTCCTACTTGTCAGAACCCACCGGAGAATCTACGACAGGAAGACGGTCGGAACGAGGAGGAACACAACGGGTGGGGAGCAGTTCACACGTCCCGGTTAGCCCACGCACAGCCGAATGGAAGAGCACGAGAGCAGCGAACGAGAAGGACAAAAAGTGCGAGAGAGGGGGTCTCACCTTGGTGCCGCGATTGCGATTACTCCTAGAGACACATACACACCCAGCGATGAAACCAAAACGCATCGCGCATCAGTATCGTTGGTGCTGCGCGCTGGAGAGAGAGAGAGAGAAAAGAAGAAACCAAAGCGCACGCACCGCTTGTACTCGGTCTCGAAGAGCTGCTGGTGGCGGCAGTGGAGGCGGAAGAACACGCCGGAGCAGGTGGGCAGCGTCGCGGTCATGGCGGTCGGGTCGCGAACGAGACGGTCGCGACAGTAGTGTCAGCTCGTCCGCGTTCTCCTTGGTCCTCTTGCTCTCCTCGTCCGCGCGAGTTTGCTTGCCGTGTGGGGGGCGAGCCGCGCGCCTTTTCAGTTGGCCACAGGGAACGTGTTATTACCTGTGGGACACGACGCAACGCCGCAGCTGGCGCTTAAAGGAACGCGCGAACGGTGGAATCGCAGAGGAGACCCAGCGAAGGCGGCAGCAACAGAGCCTGGATCGGAAGGGAGGAGGAAAGGGGGGGAGAGGGAAGGGGGGGGAGGCGGTTGGAAGGTCCCCTCCCGCAGTGGGCTTTACGTCCACCACCACCCACCGGGCGGCAGACTGCGAGAGGAAGAATAGGGGGATGGGGGGCAGTCGGGGGAAAGCAGCTGCCGCGGCGATCGCGGACAGCACTGTACAGTGCGATGGTTAAGCGAGTGCGTACTGAGTGAGTTTCGACGGGCTGGCAAGCCAGCATTCGATTGTCCAGTGGTGGTTGGCTCGAACCGACTGCCGTGCGCGCACGCGCTTGGGTCTTGGATGAGGGCAGGCAGCGATGCCTCTTCCCTTCCCTCAATAAACCTGAGGCCGCATCGAAGCCCTAATAAGAAAACGCAGATTCTGTGTGGCGGGGAGAGCTGCCAGAGCGTGAACCGCGTCGGGTCCCTCGCTGCTGACCCTCTGTCGAACTGGGTTTCGGTTTGTTTTTTGTGAACTTGCGTTATTACAGTAGAACGTCGAGAGCGTGGGAGCGCTTTTTCTCGCGGCTGCAAACATAAACGTACAAAATGTGGAAAGATTTGCTGGTTGTTTTTATTCGGGATGGCGGGATCATTTGAGCAGAAGATGAGCGAACTCACTGCCGGTTGGTTGGTTGTGGTACTGTACACCGACCACTGCCGCCCGGTCGCTGGCACAGAAATATGTTTGCGTCTCGTTTTGGGAAAACGCGCGAGTAATTGCCGTCGCCCACGGAACAAAAACGAAGCTTACGCATGTGTTTAAACACTGATTCCGTCAGTACTATTGGAGGTCCATTGGATGAAAAAGCGCGGAGGGGTGTTAGAACGGGTGTTTGTGCACTGGGAGACTCGGATTTCGCCACCGGGGCTGAGAGCGTTGGTCAAAGTTCGCTGGTGCGGTTCGATTTGCTGTGGTGCCCGACCTGGGACGCGCGGCTCGGCTTCATCGCAGGACTCCAGAGCCGAGGTGCAAAGCGACGAGCAAGACGTGGAGGCCGAGCCCAATGCTTCGTGAACCAGTGCGAAGGCGCTCGATGCCCAGAGGTGTTGGCCACTCGTCGCTGTCCTCGTTCAGGTTGGTCCTCTAGCGCGCGCTGCTGAAAACACACCGATTGATCGGAGGATGAAAGAGAGCGAGACGGCGCTGCGACCTCAGTGAGCGCATCGGCATGGATGAGGAACGCGGCGTGACCCACTTTCCTCCGTGCGCGCCGTAACCGCGCAGACGTAGTCGTCGCTGAGAGATTTGTCATGGAGAGTGTGCAGCGATCCAAGCAGCGTGGTACCAAGGAGACACACGATTTCGGTCTCCCACGACTCATCTGACGCCCGCACAAGTTCATCGGGATCCTGTTTACTGTCAGGGTGGCAGCTAGTGGCTGGCGAGGAGCATCAAACACTAAGAGACGAGGGTACTCTCCTTCCTTGGCCACGACGATCACCACTTGGCCGCGTCGGTAGGTATCCCGGTCGTCGTGATGCACGCTGCCGATCGAATGCGTGCTATTGGAACAAGATTTTGACGCACATCCTCGGTGCTCTCTACCAGTGATCTCCGTGTGGACGGCGCAGGATTTCTTCGCGCCATTGATGACCAGATAGCCACGGATCCACCTCCAGCGATCGATGAGGGGCGAGACTATTCCCAAACTCGCTCGGAATCACCAGTAGGAAATGGCAGTCGAGGTCTCCGTCGACGCATCGAACGTGCTCAGCAACTGCGCCGTGTTGCGCGGACACCGGATTTACGTATTAACGTAGACGTGTATGGAGAACTCGGTGTGCTGACTCAGAACCGTTTTCGCGTGGACTGATGACGCTCCCTACCACTCGGACACAAGCCGGTCTCCTGCTCAAGACGCTCCGTGGCTTGCTGGATTCTCCGAGGGGATCCAGTGCACCTAGCAGGCAGTCGTTATCCTGTCCGTCATCCGTTCCCCAGCCGCCGAGCCACCCGTGATCACAGGTAAAGCCTATTGCTGGTGCAACCAAATTGATGGATGTCTCCAGGTCTGTAGATCGTGCCAAGTCGGAGCGATGGGGCGACCACATACAAGCGTGCCACACGCCATGGCCATTCGTTCGCTCAAGCGCTGACAAGTACTCCTGTTTCTCGGTGGCCTTGTCCACTGCGTGAGGCTGGAGCTCTATTACTCGGTATGTGTCTCGCTACGGTCGGTTGCTCGATGCCGAACGTACTCGTCCACAGTGTAGGCGCCACTCCATCTACACGCCTATATCGGTTGGCATCTCCTAGCTACGTCGGTCTCAACTACTGTATTGTAGGTACTGAACGCGATCAACTCTGCCACACGCTTCCAAGAGTTCCGGATCTTCACCAAAGCCACCGACACCAAAAGTGTGATGTGGAGGATGCCACATCGGCGGTGGGTCAACTGGTTCCCATTGTGTTCGCGTCGGCGGTGGGGGAGGCCACCACCAAAAAGACTTGACACGCTCTGGAGACCGCAGACTGGACCTGGACGCCGCACGGTGGGGACTTTCGCTACACACAGTCCAGGCAGTGTGCCTGCATTTCTCGCGGAGGACGCGTGACCACCTGGACTCGGCGCTGACGTTACTTGACGCATGCAACACAACGTTGTGGCCACCACGGTCGCATCCACACACATGCAAGGACACAGCTGCGATCATGAAAATCCAAGAACTAAAAAAATGTAAGCGAGGGGGGTCAACTTAATTTCCATTGCGTCACTCTTGAGTCACTGCTCATTCTGCTCCTCTGATAACGCATTTCACGTACCGGTGCTGCTACTCTACACGTATCCTGTAGCGCGGAGCTGAAGGAACCAGCCCGGAAGGCGGACGATTCCGTGTAATAAAAACACAGCTCCATCTTTGCCGCCGACATTCGTCCTGATGCAAGCTCACATCACAGCAGAAGTATACTAGAGAAGCAGAAAGAAAAATGGACACAATGGAAATCAGTTGATCCCACCGCGATCAACCGCGCCACCAGGGATCCCGACGATGACGACGATAACCCGAGCCCAACTCAGCAACATCACGACCGTGCTCAAGCTACCGTCCACCTCAAAGTGGGGTGTGTGCCTTCTGCGCCGTCAGACATGTGTACTCTACAGTAGCAGTTCTTGTCGTGTGTCAGAGCATCAGCAGAGAGAGAAGTGAGCACAATGGAAAGATATTTGAGCACGCTTGGGATGTTGTTGATTAGGATTTATAGCAGCGGCCTCGTCGGGACCAGTGGCAGCGCGATTGATCGCTGTGATGTGAGAGTTGGCCGGGGGGGATGGTCGAGCGGGTGTTCGTTCTGGTTGCGGGCAGTCCATAGCGAGTGAACGACGACGGAGCAAACGACGTTCCACAGTCTTTGACAACATGGATACGGTATCCGATCTGTTCTACAGAAGCCCTGGCTATCAAAACTGCCTCTGGATTGGGACCAAACCAACACGGCTACGTATCGCTTCGGTTTCCGTGCCCTCATCTATTGGGAGTGTGCTTCACCGTGGCTGTGGCCGCGAGAGTGAGCGTGAGCCTCGCTGTGGCCATGTCCGTGGCTGTGTGTCTGGACGTCGTGGTTGTAGTCAAAAACAGTCGACGACGCCTGCGAGGCCGTCGCAAGCTCCACTACAATGTCCTTCACTCTGGGCGCGTCCCGCTGGATGGCATTCTTTACGCGCTGCTTCCACTCGCAGGCTCGCTCGAAGGTCACCGCTTGATCACCGTCACGCATGACTAGCGTCAAGTCTACGTGGAGTCGACGGCCAATCTTACGGCTCCGCAGCTGACGCACGGCCACAATCTCACCCGCACTGGCTTCCACGACCGACTGCGCGGCGTGGGTGAGCTTGTGGACGGTCTTGGCGGGCAGCTGCGCGTCGCAGAGATCTTTAATCGCGTCCCAGCCGATCTCGCCGCCCATTTTGAGGATGATGCCGCCCACGAGCATGCCCGCGACGGGGTCAAACATCGGGAAACCCATGAGACTCAGTCCGATGCCGCCCATGGCCACGACGCTGGTCACCGCGTCACTGCGGTGGTGCCACGCGTTCGCGATGAGCACGCTCGAGTTGATGCGCTTGCCCACCGAGATCGTCGCTCGGTATAACGCCTCTTTCGCGACCACCGAGACGCCGGCAATGCCCAGCGCCGCCGGGTGGAGCGCGATCTCGTGGCTGTGGCCGTCGCCATGGGTCGCCTCCAGTTCGCCGCCGTGGCTGTGCGGGATCGCCGACTTGATGGCCTCGGCGACTTCCGGGTCCAGCGCGAGCGAGGCGAGCGTGGCGTCCAGCGCCGCGAGGCTCGGCGCCGCCGCCGGCTCCACGAGCACCATAAGCGTGTCGAACGAGTGGTTGATGATCCCGAGCGAGCCGCCGACCAGCAGCAGCGACACGGACAGCGCGCCGATGGTCTCGTACTTGCCGTAGCCGTACGGCTGGAGCTGGTCGGGCGGCCGCGTGCAGTACTTGAGCGCGACGAGCGTGATCGCGTCGCTCACGAGATCGCTCATCGAGTGCACCGCGTCCGCGAGCAGCCCGGCCGAGTGGAACGTCACGCCGGCCACGCCCTTGGCCGCGCTCAGCACCACGTTGATGTACACGCCGATCCACGTGATGCGGTCGGCCGCCCTGGCGCCCTCGCGCGTCAGCGCCTCCTCGGCGTCCTCGGCGTCCAGCTCGCTCAGTCCGCCGTGGCTGTGGCCGTGGTCGCCGTGGGAATGCCACCGAACGCCGGGGAAACGGGCATTTTGCGTGTGGACACCGCCCAGCGGACGCTTGTGGTCGCGCTCTGGCAGCGCCACGCTTGGCACAACGCATGGCACACGCGTGCGCAACGTGTGGAGCTGCGAAGAGGCCGTAAACGCGCGGATACGCGCAGCGGATCGCGGCGGGAAGACCGCGCACGGCGGCACCTGTCGCGTCGCCTGTGCGCCGATTCCGACGCCCGCACTTGCGACCCTATGAGCGAGAGATCCACAGCTATCAGATAAGCATCCTGGTGGCCTCTGGATATCAACGCATCGCGCGCAACACGCACCTCCACATCGCGCGGATCTTCGTCTTGTCCGGTGCTGGCTTCTTTGTCGTTTGCCGAACTTCACCGTGTGCCGAGGTGCGACATCAACATACAGGGTACGTCGTACCCCGGTTTACGTTTCAGCAGTATACCCCGTACCCTCAAGAAGGCACGTGCCGACGGCGTGCCACGGGCCGGTTTTGGATCCAGTCCTTGGCTGACTCTCGAGAAACCCGGGTTCAAACCCATCAACCCATGAGTACAATTGAGGGACCCGACCCGGGTTTGGACCCGACCCGGGTTTAGACCCATACCCAGATGTGAGGGGGAAGGCACCGGCCTCATTGTCATCGACGTGGAAGCTTCCAGGCTCGTAAAGCGGGACAACCGGGCGTCGCCACCCTCCTCTCCGTGTCCGCTCCTCCGCTCCCCTCCGCTCTCGTCTTCTCCTCCCCCCCTCCGCTCCGCTCCACGCCCCCTTTGTCTCCCGGTCCTCCGGTATCGCGTTACTCCTGTCAGGATGGTGCTCTCGGCCGTGTTCATCACGGACCTCAAGGGCAAGATCATCATCTCGCGCAACTACCGCGGGGACATCCCCATGGCCGCCGCGACCAAGTTCACGCACTACGTGCAGGAGAAGGACGACTCGGAGCAGCGCCCCGTGTTCACGGAGGACGGCTTCACGTTCGTCTACGTCAAGGTGCGTTGTTTGTTGGTGCGGAGCTCCTAACTTGTTGTTTGTCGGGCGCTCCTTCTGACGCGGGGTGCTTGTGTGGATTGTGACAAATTAGCACAACAACCTGTACCTGATGACGGTCACCAAGGTCAACTCGAACGTCGCGCTCATGATCATGTACCTCAACCGCATCTGCCAGGTACGATCGACGGCGATTGCGCATTTGTGATGATCCCATTGCCTGGATCAGATCATACTCAATGGCCTGTGTGGGTGGATGACAGGTCTTCCAGGATTACTTTGGCGAGCTGGAGGAAGAGAGCATCCGCGACAACTTTGTGATCATCTTCGAGCTGCTAGATGAGACCATGGACCACGGCTACCCGCAGGCGACCGAGTCGCGCATCCTGCGCGAGTACATTACGCAAGAAGGATACCGTCTCGAGTCGGCGCCGCGCCCACCGACGGCGCTCACGAATGCCGTCTCGTGGCGTAGCGAGGGCATCAAGCACCGCAAGAACGAGATCTTCCTGGACGTTGTCGAGAAGCTCAACCTGCTGGTGTCGAGCAACGGCACCGTTCTGCACTCGGAGATTCTCGGTGCCATCAAGATGCGATCGCTGCTGTCGGGCATGCCCGAACTGAAGCTCGGCCTCAACGACAAGGCCCTCTTCGAGGCCACGGGCCGAACAGCCGCCAAGGGCAAGCAGCTCAAGAGTGTTGAGATGGAGGATATCAAGTTCCACCAATGTGTGCGTCTCGCGCGCTTTGAGACGGACCGCACGATCTCGTTCATTCCCCCGGACGGCGAATTCGACCTCATGACGTACCGCTTGGCGACCCACGTGAAGCCGCTGATCTGGGTCGAGGCGGTCGTGGAATCCCACTCGCGAAGCCGCATCGAGTACATGGTGAAGGCCAAGAGCCAGTACAAGAGCCGTTCGATGGCCAACAACGTCGAGATCGTTATCCCCGTGCCGCCGGATGTTGACACGCCCAGCTTCAAGGCCAGCATCGGTACGGTTGCGTACGTGCCCGACCGCGACGCCATTGTGTGGTCCATCAAGCAGTTTTACGGTCAGCGCGAGTATCTCATGCGCGCGCACTTCGGTCTGCCGTCGGTCAACAACGAGGAGTCGGAAGACTGGAAGGCGCCAATCCAAGTCAAGTTTGAAATCCCGTACTTCACGGTCTCGGGCATCCAGGTGCGCTACCTCAAGATCATGGAGAAGAGCGGCTACCAGGCGTTGCCGTGGGTGCGATACATCACACAGAACGGCGACTACCAGTTGCGGATGTCGTAGAGACCTCTGCTCAGCCGTTGGTGAGAAAAACAGATTCGTGTTTCCCAGGCCAAAAGCAGCTCCCACCCCTCTCAGTAGATCGAAAGAGAGACAGAGTCAACGTGTGTGTCAAAAGCAATCAGATGAAAATGCTCCAAGTTGTATTCATGCATCATTGGTGTGAGTCTACACATCAACGAAATGACGTTCTAAGCGTAGGCTGTGAGCGCAAGTGTGGTGTTTAACGGTGCACCAGGTTGGTCGAGAGCGTTGACATGGCCTTGGCCTTGCCGTCCGGGACCATGAACAGCACGAGCGGCTTCTCCTTGGAGATGTACGGCTGGTCGACGCGGAAGAAGCCACGGCGCTCGAGCTGCACGACATCGTTCACCTTGGCGTTACGCAGCTCGTGGTCACCGATCGCGTGCATCTCGGCGCGCGTGACCGGCGTCAGGTGGTCGTGGAAGTTGTCTCCCTCCTCGAGCTTCGGCTTGGAGATCAAGTGGTCGAACTCCACGAGCACACAGTCCACGAGGTCAGGCACGTCCGCGAGCCACGTGATCTTGAGCTTGGTCTTCTTGAAGTCGCCCTCCGGGTGGTTCTCAGCCTCGACGCTGGTCACGGATCCGTCCGCGGCCTTGTTGATCTTGCGGATAATGATGTTGCCGTGACGCATCAGAGTCACCTCCTCATCGACGTTGAAGAGGTTGGCATCGTCGCGCTCGAGAAGCAGCTTGCTCGAGAAGCGCATGATCTTGTTACCGAGCGCCGGGTCCTTCGGGTGACGAGCAACCGGCAGGCCGACAACGTCCGACGAGACGTTCGTGAGGAGGAGCGGCACAGTGTTCTCCTTGTTCAGCGCGTAGTAGCGGTAGGCGACCGGGTCCACAACGCGCTTGTTGAGCGTCCAGAACTTGTCCCACTCCATGTCCGTAATGCGGCGCGACGCACCCTGGCTCACAATGAACTCACGCAGCGCCGACACCTGCACACCGCGACGCAGCACGCCCTGGATGGTCGGGAAACGCGGGTCGTTCCAGCCCTCGACGTGGCCGTTGTCGACGAACCACTGCAGCTTACGCTTGGAGAGCACCGAGTGCACAAAGTTCATACGCGCAAAGCCGTGGATGTGGACGATGCGAAGGCCAAGGGCCTTGAGCACCCACTGGTACTGCTCGTCACGGTCGTTGTACTCGGTCGTACGGAGAGCGTGGGTCACACCCTCAAGCGAGTCGACGATCGGGCAGGCCAAGTCGTACGTCGGGTACGCGCAGTACTTGGTCCCGGTGCGGTGGTGCGGCGTCGGGTTCGAGCGGAAGAACACCGGGTCACGCAGCGTCTTGTTCTTTGCCTGCATGTCGATCTTGGCGCGCATGCAGTAGCCAGCCGCCTCCGGGTCGTTCTTGAGCATCTTCTCGAAGAGGTCCAAGTTAGTCTTGACGTCCTGGTTGCGGCACTTGGATTCAATGCCATCCATGCGCTCCGCACGCATCTGTTCCTGGTCAGTGTTGTCCATGTAGGCGGTGCCCTCGCGGAGCATCTTGCGCGCGAGCTCGATGATCTTCGGGAAGCTGTCCGACGTGTAGGTCACCTGGTCAGGCACAATGTCGAGGCGCTTGAGATCCGAGAGGATGCTCTGCTCGAACTCGTCCTTCTCCTTCGACGGGTTCGTGTCGTCGAAGCGCACGATGAGCTTGCCGTTGTAGTGGCGCGCGTAGAAGTTGTTGAGCAGACACGCCTTCAAGTGTCCGATGTGGAGGTATCCACTCGGCTCCGGCGGGAAGCGCGTGACGACCTGGCCGTCCACGGCGCCCTTGAGCGGCGGGCAGCTGCCAATGTTCTTGCCCTTCTGCGACTCGGTATTGGATCCCTTGGCGGGCTTCTGGTCGCCGCCCTGCACCTTCTGCTTCTTCGCGACGATGAACGGCTTGATGGCCTTCAGCGCCGTGACCGCGCCGGCAAACACGTCCTGCGCGTTCAGGAACTGGAGCCAGCGCGAGACGTTCGCGTACGTCTCGACGTTGAGCTGGAGCGCCGCGATGCGCGACCACACGGCGATATCCGCGAGCGAGAGCGCGTAGCCGACGAGGAACGTGCGCGTCCTGAGCACGACGTCGAGGAACGCGAGGCCCTTGGCCACGCTCGCGCTGCTCGCGTCCTGGAGGCGCGAGAGCGCAAAGTCGAGCCACGAGTCGATCTGCGCGGCCGCGACGGCGTTGTTGTCCGGGCCAAAGAGCCCGAGCGTCGGCGCCTTGGTGCGCGCGAGGAAGCGCGCGACCGCAAAGTCGCCCGACACGACGTCGCCGGTCGGGAACACGAGCGTCGGCTCGATCGTCTTCTCCTCGATCTGGTTCTGGAAGACCTTGGTCTGCTTGGTGAGCACCGCGACCACGTACGACGCGAGCGGCAGCGCCGGCGACGCGCTGGAAAACACGACCGTCGCGTCCTGCTCGGCCGACGGCGGCGCGAGCGCGCGGCCCACGGGGCCAGTCACAGCCGCCACCGGCGCGGCCGCCGCCTTCTTCTCCTCCTTGGCGGGCTTGGCAGCCTTGGCCGCCTTCTTCTCCTCCTTGGCGGACGTGGCCGCGGCCGGAACCTCGGGGGCGGGCTCGCCGCTCTTGAGCGCGGCCTTGGCCGCCTTCTTGCGCTCCTTGTTGAGCTCCTTCTTGGACTTCGTCTCCTCCTCGCCGTTTCCGTCGGTCTTGGAGGCCTTGGGCTCCTCGGCCTTGGGCTTCTTCTCGGCCTTGGGCTTGGGCGGCGGGCCGTAGTCCTTGCCCGTGGCCTCCTTGAACTGCGTCTTGAGCGCCAGCAGCGCCGCCACCGCCGCGTCCAGCGCCGGCTTGTTGGCCGCGTCCTTGGCCGCCTTGAGCGCGCGGATCTCGTCGCCCTTGGCCACGATCAGCGCCGTGAGCTCGGCCTCGGTCGCCATGTTCCTTCCGTTGGTTGTTGCTTGGTTGGATCCAAAATGGAAAGTGGGTGATTGCAACAGAAACCAACAAAAACACAAAAAAAAACGATAAGGCCACAAGGTGGGTTGCGTCACGAAAATCCCGTTTCTTTCGCGAATCGTGTGGTTCTGGGTCATTTATTTCCGTTTATTTCCGGGAGCGTACGCCGCCGTACGCTCGCAACACAAAATCTTGTGGATTCGAGGCCGTAAATAACGGTTCCAGTCGGAAACCCAGTGTTGCAGGGTCTCAATGCACTTGGAGGAGTTAATTACTTCAGCGAAGCTAGCCTAAATACGGTCGTGTAGGGGAACTTCAAAGTACGTCAGCATCGGTTGTGACGAAGAAATCTGTCTCACTTGCCGACGGCCTTGGCCATGGCCTTGCGCAGTCTGTGGGCCACGTCAAGCGAGCTCGGGCGGTCCGTTGGGTCGAACGCCATGCACTGCTGGGCGATGGTGCGCACGTCGTCGGGACAGGTCTTGGAGAACTTGGGCGTCCAGCCGTCGGCCATGATGTGGTGGAGCAGCACGGTCTCGTCCATCTCTTCGCCGTCGCGGTTGAGCATCTGCGAGTAGAACGGCAGCTCGAAGGTATCGATCTCCGTGAGCACCACGCCGAACGAGTACACGTCGACTGCGGGCGAGAACTCGCCGCCGCCGGCGAGCAGCTCCGGCGCGATCCAGCGGCCCGTGCCGCGCATCGCGCGCTGCGTCGTCGCGTGGAGAGTGAGCGGCAGACCGCTGCTGCCAACGCTGCTGCCGCTCTCCATGTTCAAGACGCTATCCGTGTCTTCACCTTCACTGTCTTGGTTCTCCGCGAAGCGAGCGATGCCAAAGTCGGCGATCTTGACGCGAACGTCGACGTCGAGCAGCAAGTTGCGCGACTTGAGATCGCAGTGCACGAGCGGGGCGCTGAGGGAATGGAGGTACACGAGCCCTTCAATGATGTCCACGGCGATGCGCCACTGTTGCTGTGTCCACACAAGCGCTGGTTCTTCTCCGGCAGGGTATCGCCGAGGTTTGCGCTGCTGCGTGCTCAGGTAGCCAAAGTACGTGCGTAGATCCCCGTACGGCATAAACTCCATGAGCATCTGCACGTCGCTCTCCATCGTCCACGCGACGCCCATGAACGCAATGATGCGCGTATGGTCGAGCTTGCTCAGCAGCCGAATCTCCCGCGCAAAGTCGCGGATCTGCTGGCGCTTGCGGTCGATAGTCTGCTTGAGGCACTTGACCGCGACGGTTTGCGTTCCGCGGTACTGCGCGAGCCACACTTCGCCGTACGAGCCGCTGGACAGCAAGCGCGTCCGCTTGACCGAGTCAAAGGCGACACGATATGCTAGGATCGCCTCGTCTTCCCAAATTGACGATGAGCTATGAGTGGGCTCGGCGCTGGTGCTGGAGTGGCCCGAAAGCAGCAGCAAGTCGTTTGCCGACGGCGCCTTCCACAGCGCCACGCTTTCTTTGATCTCCGGTAGAGACGACACTTTGCTGTGGTTCCGGTCTCGATGCGTGCCCCCTCGAAGAGCACCGACGGTATCCACGGGCGGATGCGGATTCTTCTTCGACTTCATCGCCTCGCCCGCACGTGCGCCAGCGAGCGACGAGAAATCGCACGTCTGCGTGATCCGGAGATCTCCTTCGCCGTCGAACACGAGCTGCGGCACCTCGATGCGCTTGCCTCTCCGCGCATCAAGCGGGTCTTTCCGAACTTCCTTGAACTCAAACTCGGGATCAACACCGAAATCCTCGTTGTTGTCGCCAAACTCGTCTTCGTCCTCTTCCTCTTCGTACAGGAGCTCCTCTTCGATGAGATCCCAGCGCTCCAGCGCTTCTAGTTCTGCGAGCCGCATCATGCGTTTCCGTCTCCGGTAGTTCTTCATGTGGTGGCGCAGGCAGTGGCCCCACACGGTCGTAGCTTTGACCGACACAGCGCGCAGCTGCTCGTGCTGTGGTCGATAGAACTTTTGCTGCTCCGCGGGGAGACGCAGCGCGCTCGTTCCGCCGGCCGCGACGCGGCGCGACGCGATCCGCTCCGACTCGGCCTTGTACAGCTCCTTTTCGCGCTCGTAGCCCGTGAACCGCAACTCACCGATGCCGTTCTCGATCGTCATGTCCACGCGCGTGGCCACGAGCCGCCGCAGCACGCGGCCGGACTCGCGGCTCGTGTCGTCGTTCCGGTAGAGCGCGAGTTCGTCTTGGAGCGGGTCGAACACGCAGAAGCGGCGCTTGTACGACTTGGTCAGCAGTCCCTCGCGCCGCAGGATCCACCCGGAGAGCCGCATCGGGAACAGGTAGCAGCCCTGACGGAACCCTTGCTCCTCGTGGCGCTCCTCCAGGTACTCGTACACGCCCTGCGCCGGGTCGCGGATGCTCCGCGACGTGATCGCGACCGCGGCGTCCAGCGCGTCCAGCGTCGAGGCGCTGGTCACGTTCGAGTCCGAGTCCGCCATCGCTGTGCGTCTCGGCCAGGTGTCTCGTCAGTATTACGTGAGACCGTCGCGAGAAAAGTGCGGGAAGAACTGGTGCGCCCGTCGCCGAGAGCAGGAAGGGAGGGGAACGGGTAGGGTGGTGGGTGGGGCCTCGGTCTCTCTTCGGCCGAGCCGCTGGTGTGATACGCCAGAAGAAAAAAACGAATCGCTCGGCCGCCGGCGCCGCGTGTGACTCTCCAGCATGGGCCGGTGGGGACGAGGGGAGCCCAAAGTCACGTTCGCTCGGTTGATTCCATCAGCCGCTGGCCGGCATATCTCATTGCGGCCACCAGCGTGGCTTCGCTCCCAGGCCGCCCACAGCGAACAACCCACCGAAGGTCCGGAACCGACTCATGTTTCCAGAGATACTCACGAGCCAATCAACGATCGGGAAGGGCATGGACTCAGACATCATTGATGGTTAGGGTAAGTCGTAGATTCCAAAACAGGGTGAGATATAGCATTTTGTATCCCACAAAGGTGTGACACGACTGAAGTGGAATGACGCTCCCACCGAGAAGATTGCGGGTCAACACGCCAAAGACATTGGAGGGAACGCGACGCGAGGAGGGGACCTGCTGGCGAGGAGGCAGTTCGGGAGGGAAGAGGGCACAAATTTTTCCCCCAGCTTGAGGCGCTGATGCAAGGGAGTAGTTGTGAGGCTATTGACGGCTTCTACGCGAGATCAAAGCTTCCGTGGACCCAAGCCCTGACCGGATGAAGCCACCCGAGCGAGCGGCGAGAGACAGCAGACCAAGAGTCGCCGAATGGTCATTGATGGACTCGTTCGGTATGTATTCCTGGTGAGAAAGCTGGGTGCACCCGAACATATCCACTGACTCGTAGGTGCTTGGGTGCATGGGGCGTATGCGCCATGCTTTCATGCTTCTGAATCTGTCCAGCGATCCAGTAGATTCTGTCGCACCAGAATATAGATGCGAAGCCAACATCTGCGTAATGGTCCATGGATTCTCAACACTGGACGAGTATCCATCCATTCTCAAGCCACATGTGGATCTTGGTCTTGTTTTCATCACTCTGTGGCTGTTGAGGCGAAAGAATTATGGCGAGATCCTTCTACCTCTCTGTGACTCGCCGAGATGGAGAGAACTCGCCGTGTGCTCTTTCCACGGTTGATCGAGAGGCCTTGAAGGGACATCGTGGGGTCCTTTTACTTCCGTTTGTGCCCCACAACTTGGTTTCCACCGCTGCGGGAGGCCGAGTTCACGCTGAATCTACAGGAAACTTATGACGACGGATATCATTAGTCTTCATCGTGGCATATGCCGTGCCGTGGTTCATCCGTACGTACCCGCCTCCGTCACGTCGTGAGTCCCAGGCTGCGCGTGTTGGCCTGCTCCTCGGACACGAACACGCCCAGGATGAGTAGCCACACACGTACCTTAGGAGGATTCTCACGCATCGTGTGACATCGAAATGTGTTCTGTACGAAGCCTTCGACGGATGCAATCCCTCCCAAATCGACAAGGCCTCCAATCGACAACACTAATGAAATCCCTCCCCAATCGACAACACGAATTCGCTGCGCGACAGTTAGACTGGAGATCAGCAGAGAGGACTCGAACAGGTCGAGTTGCCTCTGCTAATCTCGAGTCGACATGCCCGCCCTCCGGTTATGCTGCCGTGACCAGCCATGACGGAGACTGACAGATCGAGGCCAAGAAGATTCTGTTGAAACGAATCGCTCTCGTTGACTGACCGATCGAAGGGCATCGTTGCACCTACTACCCCGCGATCCGCTCGGACTCGGCCCTGTACATCTCCTTCTCGCGCTCGTAGACCTACTCGATGGACCAGAGTTTGTGCATCCGTAAGACGGTGATGGCCACAAACGAACGCGCGCCGGAGCGACAGGCGGCAGTAATCGACAACGATCACGAGTGTGAGCTTGAGCTGCCTGTGATCCTAACTCCGTCACAATGCCTCACTGGAGACCGGTCAGATCATATTCTCTTTTTGTCTTGTCTCAGACAAAACCGCGTCAATCGAAAGGAAATCTCATTTCGGAACGCGCGTACTCCTCTCACCTGGCGTGATCCACCCTACCCATAACGACGAAGTCGCTCGGTGGTCGTCGTTCCCGATGCAGGCGAATCCCGGCCACGGACATGTCGAGATCGTCTGCATTGCGCCGACGTGCTTGTGCACATTTCGAATCGTCGAACGAATCCGTGCGATTCGATTTTGACAGCAGCTTATGATGGCGACTTGGAGCTGTCGGCGCATGCTACAGCGACAAGCGTTCGCTTTGTTGTTAGGTCTCAGCATATATCCGTTAAGGTCTGGATGGAAACACGCACGCTCTACTCACCTGATGATGCAGTTGCTGGCGGAAGAACCGACAATGCTGTTTCCGGCACTAATAAATCTTCCTTTCCACCATGGATCACCAACCTGTATGGACACACGCACGCGGGGTCTCTCGGTCGGACACGTTGAAGTACTGTATCTCGTCAAGTCGTCGCTGCTGCGTGCCCGTGAACAATTGACGATGTACAGCGGTTGTGTATGCAGAAAGGCTGGGGGCCATCACCATCAGTGAACGCAGCGTGCCTAAACGCCCACCAACTACGATTGGCGTCCATGTCGGCGGCACGATTGCGTCTTCTGTGCTTGCCGGAACGGCTCGCGGATGACACGCTGACACGACACGGGCTCACTGGACACACACACACACACACACACACACACACGGCATGTCAGTTGCGCAGATCAACACCCCTCTCATCGTGCACAGTGCTTGGCGAGATCGCGGTCTCGCCACGCGCTCTCCATTGCCTCGAGCGCGGCTCCTTACGGTCTTGTCCCCATTCTCCGCCGTTGTACAGTTCTCGAACAGCGAACCGAGACCTGCTCACAGACCACAGCGCGCACCTCCATGCTCCCAGCGCCTCCTCTTCTCACACGCACCACCCCTTCGGCATGCAGCGTCTTGAGCGTCTGTACAACCGCCAGGGCCCCACACAACGAAGGCCGCTCGGCTTCTTGTTTCGTCGGCCGGGCCGGTGGCTGTTTCGCTCGCCTCCCCGAGGCCGCGCGAGCGCGCAGGCGCAGGGTCATGGGGCGAGAAAGGCGGCGGAGAGAGCCAGAGGCAGCAAAGCCACGCGTGTGCGCGATTTGAGGCGGCGCGAGAACCTTCGCATCCTGGTGGTGTTGAGCCCTGGGATGCAGGAGGCATGCGTTATCAAAATGGTGGGAACCGTCTGACCTCTATAGCTTGGTACCCCACACAAAACGAACGCAAGAAATTTAGATTCGACTTGTTATCCTTATTTATCCGCGTTTTGGAAGTGAATATTTGGATTGGACCAGCTGGGAGGGGTTTCCGTTATATTTTCCGGTCATGAATTGATTCTCTCTCCTGGATCGTTTCACTTCGCCACTTTGGCCCCTGGAGTTTCTCAACACCAGAGAGAAAAAAACTGCTAAAAATGAAAAATACACTCCCCTGGGGCGTACCCCCACCCCGCATGATGACGATACCAGAGTCCTCCAAAAACAATTTCTTTCACACCTTCGGTCCGCCAGCGGAGCTCCAGCGGAGCGGAGCTGGAAGTGGAGCGGCTCCACCAGTTGGCTCCTCTATTTGCACAACCAATTCCGATAGTATCTCCAAGACAAGACAGTGTTCCCAACTTCGATGGCCACGACCCACACCCCACCTCGATAGTATTCTGCCGGCACCAGTTGCGGTTACTCATTCGTGCGAATAGCTCGTTATCGCGAGAGGTCCCCCAGCCGGCGTGTTCGCTCCCCCAGTTGTTCTTGTGCCGGCTGTTAAAATTGGCGTTCTCCGCCTCGCCCCCAATTTGGCACTCCTGATCTCCCCTCCACTGCGCCCCGCCTCCTCTTCGCAGCGTCGGTCACCGAGCTCAAGCGCCGCAGTCCTCCTCGAATGACCGCAACATCGCCGCTGGCCGCCCCCTCCGCTCGTCCTCTGTGTGCTCCGCCGTATCTCCCAGCGCCTTCTCTCCTCATGAGCGAGCGGCTTTTCAAGAGCGAAGACGCGCGCCGCCACGACGCCGCGTCCGCCGTGGCGTCGGACTGGCGCCTGCTAGAGGACCGCGGGCCGCCCGCGCGAAGCGGCTGCAGCATCGCCTCCGCCGAGAGGAGCCGCTCGGCGCTGCCGCTGCCGCCGCCGGCGCCGCACGGTCTCCGATACGGGAGCTCGTTCCCGTACTCGGCCGTCGCCGCCCCCAGCGAGCGCGCGCGTGGCCTCTTCAGCCGACATCAACACCACGCGCCGCAGCCACACGAGCGACGCGCGTGGCCGCAAACGGCCCCGGACGACGACGCGCCGCGCCGCGCGATCCAGTACCGCGCTCAGGAGCAGCAAGAGCGACAGACCGACCACGGGCGACAACACGCAGATCCACACGCCTGGAACGAGAGCGGAGAAGCCTCTCAGCAGCGGGGTGCAGTGCTCGAGCGGATGCCCTCGCTGGGCGCACTTCTCCAGCGGTCCTCCTTCCCGGTCGACCACCGCGACTCGTGCGTGCCGTGGCGACGGCAACGTGACCGACGAGACGACCATTTCGCGCGGGACGAGTTTCGTTCGCGCGTTTCCCTGGGCGACGTGGACGCGTCGGGCGCTTCTGGTCCACATGAACGACACAGTCGCGGCTCGTCCGGCTTCCAGCACCCCGCATCACTGCCCGGTCTCCGTAGATTGCCTTCCCTCACGGAGCGACGCAGTGATTCCCCCGCGAGCGACTTGGCTTATCGGTATTCGTGGGACCGCAGTGCGTCCCAGGAACCGGCGCGGTCGTCCGTCACTGCGTTAGCGTCGGACATCTCGATGTCTGCGTCCGCGACGCGCGAGAGCGTGCACCCCAGTGTCCCCCGGCTGCGATCCACCTCGTACGACTCGCCGAAACGATCCGTTGCGTTGCCACGCCGCACAGCGTCGCAGGCCCGATCCTTCCCCACGCGCGCCGCCGACGCGCGATCCTTGTCGACGGGTTCCCTGGCCCAGAGTTCAGTCGCCTCTTCGGAGGAAGGAGAAAGCCGCGTGAAAGTTGACACGGACGCCGGGCCAGACGCCGTCGCATCCGACGCGACCGCGCCGCAGCGCAAAAAGAAAAAGCGGAAAGTCCGGATCTGCACGACGCCAGGCTGCGACAAGCTGGTCGTGGACCACGGCGTGTGTATCCGCCACGGGGTGAGTTGGACCTGTTGAGTTGCGGGGTTCATATTTTTTTTGACAATTTTGTGGCAATATTTTTGTTCAGGGTGGCAAGCGCTGCAACGTCGAAGGCTGTGACTGCCGTGCGCAGAACAAGGGGCTCTGCTGGAAGCACGGTGTGTTGATTCTCTATTCCGTAGCACATTTTCGAGTCCCGAGAGTGCTCACATTCTCGAATTTGATTCTGTAGGCGGGTACACGATCTGCCAAGTGGACGGCTGTGACAAGCGGGCCAAGTCGCGCGGCATGTGCTGGTCCCACGGCGGTGGCACGCAGTGCAAGACCGAAGGCTGCGAGAAGATCGCGGTGTCCCGAGGTCGCTGTTGGGCGCATGGCGGAGGTACGCTGGTTAACAACTTCTGGCTCCGGAAAGCACAGGATCTCACGTTGCGTTTCCACCAACAGGAAAGCGCTGTAAGCTTCCGGACTGTCAAAAGCCGGCGGCGCTGCGCATGGACGACTACTGCACAGAGCACTACGCTGCGTTTCGTGTGACCATGACGAATGCCGCCACTCGCCGGCGAGGCGGTGTGGATACGCGCGCGCTGTACGAGTCGTGGCAATGATGCAGATAAGAGGAGTAATAGCCACGTTGGTGTATCATCCTGGTTTGAGTCAAACACACTCAAACCGTTTGGGTGTGTATGTCCGTGTGCCATCAGGAGGTGGTTTGGCTTCTCATATCGACTTGAAAGCCGTTAGAGAAGAGTTCTTGGGGCGCTTGTGAGCGCGACGAACAAAGTGCAATGCCTCACACCGTTGTCGCCTGGCTGAGTCATCAAGCATAATTGCGATTGCGTTTCAATTGCCACACACACTCAGAGTGAATGAATTGCAGAAACCTGGCATTGGAGAAAGTCGCGGGGACCGGAGAAAGCTCTGTTCGCTCCGTGAGAACGTTACCGTATCGATTGCCGGCGCACAAAATACTCAGCCGAACTCAATGGGTGAGACTTCTTTCTGGAAGCTCCAAGCCCTCGAGTCCACGCCCACCCCAGCTCACTCGACATGGCCGAGTGTGGGGAAATGTTGGCCCACACGGTTTCGGGAGCTCCATCCACCACCACGACCCATGCCATCACCAGTATATTTCGCTTTTCGTTTTCCCGCCATCACTTGATCTCCCACCAAAAGGACAATGAAGATAATGTTGTTTCAGCAGCCAAAGCAGCTTTCGGAACTTCAACGTTCAGCACGGGAGGACAGGATCGTTCAGCTCCTGCCGACAACTGAGCGCCCAGCGGTGGAAGACATGCCCCGAGGAGCTCAGCCAGCCGCGTCGCATTTGTGTGATTTCCAGAATCTAAGCCAGACAAAACAGAAGTGTGACAGTGGAGCCGAGAGTAGTTTTGAGACCCAGGGAGCGAAACCGAGCTTTCCAGAACCACAACGGGCGTCGTGCGCACACGAAAAGAAAGCACGACAACCTCGAAGCGCGTCCACCACCTCACGTTCGATCCAGCCTTGAAAAACACACGTCGAGATTTTTCTAACCCACCCCGGCAGATCCAGGCTACCGCTGAAATCACGTCTCAGCCCCTCAATGCATTTCATTCTTCCCCACCGACGGCTCGCAGTGTGGAGAGAGCAGATCGATTGTTAGGCGCGAGATCCAACCAACTGTCCTACCTAGCCTATGATGGTGGCGTCGAGATGACGCATTTCATGCTCGTGCCAGACCAAATTACTGTTCGCGATCGTACAAAGAAATGAGTCAAGGCGGCGCCGATGCTAGCTTGAGCCGAATTACTTTGGCCGGGTGCCGAAGATCTCATTCACATTGTGGGTGGGTCCTTCTCACTTGTCCTCGTGGGCTTCAACGATCCTAAAGCGATGGCGAGTCGGAGTTCGAAGGAGGAGAGCGAAGCAACCGGACGCTTAAACCTCTAGGACTCTCAGACGGTACGAAGGGCCCTCGCTTTGCTACGTCTCCGAGTTTACAAGACGCTACACGTTCCGATCCATCACCAGACGGCCGGTGCACGAGGCGGCGTAGTGCTCGCTCCACAACTCGTTCATGCGCATCGCTGTCGGCTTGTTGCAGTCCGGCAGCCTGCAGCGCTTGCCTGACGATCACCAAGGCCCACAGCGGGACACCAAACGAAACAGATCAGTAAGAATAACGCACCCCGTTGTCACGAGAAACCACGATTCGTGATATACCTCCGCCGTGGGCCCAGCTGGCACCACGCGAGACCGAGATCTTCTCACAGCCTTCGGTCTTGCTCTGCGTGCCGCCGCCATGAGACCAGCACATGCCACGCGACTTGGCGCGCTTCCCACAGCCGTCCACTTGGCAGATCGTGTAGCCGCCTGAACACCACATCCAATCCAAATCAGTTGCTGGCCGGACACACTTCGATCGTACGAGCGGTGTGGCGCACCGTATTTCCAGCAAAGCCCCTTGTTCTGCGCGCGGCAGTCGCAGGCTTCGATTTTATAGCGCGTGCCGCCCTGTTGGGACCCAATGAAAGAGGAGAATTAGACGACTATACCGTACTGAGGGCATCAATTCGACGGTATCCGGTACGCACCCCGTGGCGAATGCATACGCCGTGGTCCACGACCAGCTTGTCCCACCCTGGCGTCGTGCAGATGCGGACTTTTCGGGTTATTTTTCGTCTTGCGCGGCGGCACCGTGGCCGCGGGACTCTTAGCGACTTCGCCAATGTCGACACTTGACTCGCCCGTATGATCTAGTGGGAGCATAGATGCGCGCCTCTGGTCGTCCTGTTTGATCTCTCGCTCGATTTCACGCTGTTCGCGCCGCTCGCGCGTCTCTCGGGCTCGCCGGGCGTGGTCTTGTTCGTCGACAAAGTACTGGCTCGACCTTGGTTCGCGCTTTCTCTGGTGTCCATCGAGATTGCTGCCGTGTTCTCGCTTGAGCTCCTGACCCCACGTGCGATGAGGCGATTAAGTGAGCGTAGCGGGTTCACTGGTGCTCTCCATCGCGAGCACGGCGTTTTACGGGAACGTCGTGCCGTATCGGAGACCGTACCGAGGCCCTGGCAACGCGTGGCTCGTCGGGCTGTAGCGGACCCCCGTGGCGGCCAGCGCCGCCATCCCGCGCTCTCTCGTGGCCCTGGAGTAGTCGAGGCTCTGCATGTGTTCGTGTCGGTGATCGCGGCGTTCCAGTAACGCGTCGTGGCCGCGCATCTCGCTCGCGTCGCCGACCAGGCGGCCCGGCGGCGCCATTTCCCCACCACCGATTTTTTACGCCGTTCGACGCAGTCGGCGTCCGTTACGGGTCCTCTTTCCAGCAGCCAAAAAGCGCAGCGGACCCATCACGCGGCGCGTTGACTTGGGAACACAGGGGATGAGGAAGTGAGACCGTGAGAGGCCGAGCAATGCTGGACTGGGTCTGGTCCTGTAATACGTAGCGAGGATCGCTTACAGTGCGGGCCACGGCCCTCGTTGTAATTGAGCGAGGCCCCCCGACGCTTCGCCGACCAGTGTACGTCCGTTGCTGACTGTGAAGACTGGCGATTCGGAGAGCCTTTGGCGCAATGAACCCTCGCGCCTGGTTGGGATCCAGGGAGAACATTCGCGCAACATTTCGTTGCCTTGGCGCAACCTCATCGACTCCCGCCGAGCGGCAAGAGAACGAACAGAACGACTCACCGCCCGACTTTCCTCCTTCTCTCCGAACCACGCGAGTGGATCGGATCTCGGGATGGCCGCCAGCAACCTTCGCGGCCGAGACTCGTACGTGGCGTGGCCCTGGAGCCCCAGGGTCGCCACGTCGGGGGAGGCTAACCAGAGCGCGCGCGTATAAACCGGGAGAATTCTGTGTATCGTTCACCGAAACCGGGTGCGGGTACTGGGTGTGGCTCCCTCTCTTACCTCTGTCTTCTCTCTCTCTTTGCCAGTGAGAGACCGGATCGATAAACCAATTGCTCGTTGCACCGCAGTTTTTCTCCTTGTGCTCAATAGCATCCGATTACCGTAGGTGAGGGAGAGCACTCGTCTCAGTAAGTCCGACGCAAGTGTTCGTGCGGGAGCGCTACGCGGGAGGAGAAGCGCTCGGGCGGCGGCAGATCTCTCCACGGGTAGTGTTGACGCCTCCTCCCCATTGGAACCCGATACGTTGCTGGGTGTCGAGACGTCCATTTCACCTTACAGTATGCAAGGGTCTCGACGGGACACGGTGGCGGAGAGATATTGACGAGAGAGTGTCAAGCAATTCCTCTCGCTGTCCGTAGTCCTCGATGCGATCTTCTCACCCCCAGTCTCTTTCTTCACACGATCAGCAAGGGAAGACGAACATCATGGAAAGGGAGAAAGGTAAGGAGAAAGCAGAGGATCGGAGAAGGGCTGCAATCGCCCTCCCTTATTCCTTGCTCGACTCGACTGTCTATCATCCCGGTAAGGCAAATAAAAGTAAAGTCTTGGCTAACGCGTCCGCGCTCTGGCCGTCAATCAGCTGATGCCCTATGTGTCCGCTTCTCTTTCTCGTACTTGAAAACACTACGAGTGCATCCAGTAAGTTTGGCGGAAGGCACATTTGCCACGCTTACGCGGGCGATAGCTTGACCCTGGTTGCGATGTTTGTTGATCTGGTGCGGGACGTTCTTATCATCCTCGGAATCCATGGCAGCGCGATTGATCGCGGGACTGTGAGCTTGGAAAAGCCGAACATCGCGTGCGATCAGGACAAAGATTACAAGCACGTCTGATGCCGGAGTTTTTGTTTATTGTGGTGCACCGGGCACAGTACCTAGGCAGAGTGCTTCAGCGTCGGACGTGGTGATCCTACCATCACGAATTAGCTTGCGACAAGCTCGGCGGCGGCTGCTTCTGTGGTGACGGCTCTCTCAGCTCCCTGAGAATGAATCGGTCTCAGCTCTGAGAGCCACCAATGTTATCTTCTTGGGCGGCACGTTGCGTAAACCTGCAGCGGCGCGATCCGGAAATAACGATCTGACTGTCTTGAGGCGTATTAGCTCCGTTAGAGAACCCGATCACGCTTCAGCTCAATAGAATAAAATCGTTACCGAGATGAATTCAAGACTTCGTAGACGTAGTCGACTCCGCTCTCTCTCTCTCTCTCTCTCTCTCGCGCGCGCGTGAGCGCTCAAAGTCGATCTTCCTGAAACGCTGTTCCGGTGCTAGAGGCTCGACCAGGACTCGACCTTTACTGGGCACGCCGTTCCGGTTCTAGAGACTCCATCTTGTCGTAACCTTCAAGCCAAGCAGTTTGACGCTCCTACTGCGGCCTCGAGAATTGAACACCTCAACAGCGACGGGGGGCATTCCACTCGTGGCGTGTCGGGGGGCCAACGATCCTCTCCAGGAGCCACACGCGGCCGCTCTCCTCGTGAGCAACTGCGGGCTTGGTGCCTAGTGATGCGTCCGTTTCAAGCGCGGCGTCTGGTCCGATCATTCCGGCCGACCGATGCGCGCGCGTGCGCGACCGTGACCCTCACCCCTCACTCGATAAACAGCATCATTCGTTCCTCGTCTCCAGCGCCTGGGCGGGAACCGATCCAACGTGCGCAGGTACAAGAGGCTCCACTGTGGAAACGTCAAAGCATTGCTGGAATGCACGGCTCCTACAAAGATAAGACGATATCCAGTGAGCGGCCGACGGCATCCAGTGCGCGAGCGCACCCGTGTGGTCGAAGGTGTGAGAGAGAGCTGGAGAAGCCGACCACAACGAAGGAAGCCGCTGGGCTTGGCCGAATGGAGACACTTTCTTAGGCGAAGAAGCAAAGAGGAAACGCCACGTGCGACCCAACCAATCAAACGAGATGGCTGGTCACTGGTCTCTGGACTGGACGATGGGAGGAGCCACTAGGGCGAGGGGTGAGTAATCAACCTCTAAAATATGGTATCCGTTGAATACCGATATATGACGATTCGAGTGTATATGAGTGGATCAGAGTGGACGATTGCGAAAAGATGATAATGTTCTGATAACGCCTGCCCTAGGTGGTTGAGTTGATCTCATCATGTTTTGCCCGAGAGATCTTGGTTCTGCGTCCAGAGCGGAAAACAGCTCAGATGCTGCCGTGTGAAACGCCTCCTCGATTCCCCCATGTTGAGAATTCGTTAGTGTTCGTGTGGTTGGTTTGGTCTCTAGCGAATGGAGACCAAAACTATGGACAGGCAGACGAGCCGCCTGCCAGCTGGGCAAACGGCTCCTCCTCCAGCCCTGCCGCAGGGGAGGAGGAGCCGTTTCACCACGAGGAATTATGTTAGATCATTGGGCTGTGTTCGAACTCGAGATAAATCGTTTTATCTAGGGAATTAAATCGATTTATGTCATTTTCCACGATCGAACACGAGGTCGAAATAAATCGATTTATGGCACATAAACCACTTTATCGTAGATTAGCTGTATCGA
>JAADWV010000408.1:0-32055 GCA_023336295.1 Pythium folliculosum
CACACTGTAGCCATTTTGAGATGTCAGTGGAGCCAGTCGGAGAAGATTGAGCGAAAGTATTTTTAGTTCGCTTGTTTTAAACACTTGAGTCACCTTTTGCAAGGATTCAGGATTTGAGTCACGTTTTGCAATTTTCCCAAGTTCTAATCCACAGTGGAAGAGATGGGTTCCCACTGGCAACTCGCCTTCAACGAATGCACAGTCAGTGTGGCGGAGGCTGCCGTTGGGTACACTGCCCAACGGATCCCGTTGCACACACCCACGGCCCTTTCCATAGACCTCTGACTAGTGGTGGTTTTGATTGAGCAGCAATAAGGTCGCTTCGCTAGCGTTCCTCTGCATCAACAACGGCGCGCTCCTGGGCGGCAAAGTCGGTCTAGCACGCGAGATATCGTGCCCTACGAGTGCTAAGTTCGACGACTGCGTGGACATCGCCGAGATCCACCCCACTGATGGTCTAGAGTGTGGTTGGTAGCCACCTGAGTTTGTATTTTTGTATGTTTTCGTTGTATTTCGAAAATACAAAAATGTTTCTGAATCATTCTGAAATCCTCCAAAACCACCACTACCTCTGACTGACTGACTGTGAAATACTGTACAACCGTTCCATGACGGACTGGACGGCGGTTGTCCAGCAGCGTGGGATTCCACTGCCTTCCCTCCAAGCGAAGCAAGTCAGTGGACTGGCCGGCCGCTTGGGCCTGGCTGGGGTGAAGAGAGCGACCCTCACTTTCGAACGCGCCTCCTCGCGCGCATTCCCAGCCACCGCGACCACCTCCTCAAGCACCACGATGCCCCGCACGACCGCGCTCCTCTGGCTGAGCACGCTCATGCTGGCGCTGCTCTGTGCGGACCACGTCCACGCCAAGTCGCTCGCGGGCGCCGCGGCCGTGCGCCCCAAGCCGATCGTGCTCACGACCGCCAAACCCCGTCCCCGGGGAGCAAGCCCAAGCCCGACGGCGGCAACAGCCCTGACCTCAGCGGTGGCGGCGGCGGTGCGACGTCCACCACAGCCCCGAGCTCGCCGGGCTCGTCCGGGACGACCAGCGTGAACGGGGTCGTCTTCTTGCCCTGCACGAGCTACGACGTGGCGCTCGTGATGAGTCCCTACGACGCGGACGTGCAGCAGTGCATGGCCTTCTCGACGTACAACTTCGCCAGCGGCTTCCTCCGGCCACGCAGCGCGCGCTGCTGTGCGACACGGGCTGCTGGAACATGATCGACCGGCTGCTGGTCACACCCATCCCGTACTGCTCCGTCGTGCTCGGCGGCCGCGCGGTCAACTACATCGACGCGCTGTACAGGGTCTTCGCCGACTGCACGTCGCCCCAGGCCGCGTCGGGCACCACGAGCTCGACGACCACCACGACTGACACCGACGCGTCGCCCACGGCCGCCGTTACCACACCACCGAGTAGCGACGCGGCCACGTGGCGCGCAAGTGCGCTGGCGCTGGCTGCGACGGCGCTGGCGGCTGTCTTGGCGCTCTGATAGTATTGGTTCCATGTCGGACCCTTCGCACTTGTACAGCTTCCCCCCTCCTTTAAGACAAAATAGTAACGACCGTCTTTCCACCTTCCGAGAGCCGTAGTGCTAGTCCAACGACGCACAAAACTCAAGCCAATGGCTGCCAAATCGTGGTAACGTTCATAGCTGTATTGTATTACGTATCGAGCGCACGTGGCGCTGCGGTGGCTCGGCCAGGCACGCTTACTTCTTGCCACCCTTCTTGTTGTCCTGCGCAACCGGCGCCTCCTTCGCCGGGGCCGCGGCGGCCGCCTTCTGCGCGGGCTGCTGCTGCTGCTTCTGCGGGGCCGGCTTCTGCTCCTGCTTGGCCGGTGGGGCCTGCTGCTGGGGCGCGGCCTGCTTGTTTCCCTCCTTCTTGCCCATGGTGTTAGAGTGGTGGCGGGGGAGCTTGGCGACGTCCCCAAAGCGCCGCAACCACCTTCAAGCCTCCTAAGGTTGCCTCAGACGTCAGGGCAGCACCCTCTTGGACTTTGCGATGATATCGAGCGTTGGTTTCAGTTTCAAGCGACGCTGGGATCCGTATCTGGAGGGAGCGTAGCTGCAATGGTGGCAGTGCAACCGCCAACGTCGCCACTCCCGCTGGCCAATCAGTGCATCGGAATCGCCAACGTCCTAGCCTGTCTTTCCATGCTGCAGCGTCCCATAAAGCTGTGACGACGTCAAAATTAGTTTCGGAATACCTGTAGCATGTGCCATGATACCAGTAGGTTACAGTGCGTTTCCGGCACGAGCCGAGGCGCCGAGCGGAAGCTACGTACCTTCTACTATAAATGACTCGGGTTCTGAGAGTCCTATGAGGCGGTACTAGAAGGCCCCTTCCGTACGAAACGGATTGTTAGGGCATCCGAGAGGCCGGCAAACTCGCTGCCGCGTTTCCCAGAGCTCACTCTCGCTTTCTCCAAGCAAGTCTCAACTCACCAAGTCGCCAAGCTCCCCAACCACCACTCTAACACCATGGGCAAGAAGGAGGGAAACAAGCAGGCCGCGCCCCAGCAGCAGGCCCCGCCGGCCAAGCAGGAGCAGAAGCCGGCCCCGCAGAAGCAGCAGCAGCAGCCCGCGCAGAAGGCGGCCGCCGCGGCCCCGGCGAAGGAGGCGCCGGCCGCGCAGGACAACAAGAAGGGCGGCAACAAGAAGGGCGGCAAGAAGTAAACGCAAGCCCCGAATGGAGTTGCTATCAAATAGCTACATAATATCCCACCAAAAAGAACTTTCCTCGAACTTGATTTGTGAAATTTGGGACTTAAGTGGTCCACCTGATGTTGACCATCACTCACGATGGGGACGGGATCCCTTGTGTGTTTGTGGGCGTTCGGAAAGGCTCATTTTGGGTAAGATCAACTTTCCATGGCGACGATGCAGGCGGACGACGCAACGCGCGCGTGGCTCAAGCAGGAGCTCGTGACGCTGCTGGGCTTCCCCGAGGTCGACGACATCCTCTCGTACATTCTCACCGAGTTCAAAACGCAGAGCGAGGTCGCGGCGTACCTCACCGAGCTGCTGGGCGTGCCCCAGGCACGTGCACAGGCGATCGGCAGCCGGCTCTTCGCTTCAGCGGGCGCCTCGGCGACCACGAAGCAGCCCAAGCAGCAGAAAAAGCAGCCCAAGCAGCAGCAGCAACAACAACTACAGTCAGTCGGACAGGCGGCGCCGCTCGTGCCGGTGCCGACGGCGCCCAACTCGCGCATCAAGCAGGCCAAGCTCAAGAAGCCGTCCAAGCTGCTCCACGCGCGGATCATCAACTGCCTGCAGTGCGGCCGCATCGAGCGCAACGCCGCGCGGCGCTGCGCGTTCTGCGACACGGAGCTGCGCTACGAGGAGCTGGACGACGAGGTCATGGACCAGGAAGCGCAGGCGCACATGAAGCGGCTCGTGGACCTGGACGAGAGCGACGCGTCGCGCACGACCGTGCTGGACACGGAGCAGGTCTTCTACGACGAGGTCGAGACGACCGCGCGCCACCGGCAGCCGATCGTGCTGAATCTGGATCTCCAGAACCGATCGTTCCAGCCCGCAGACGCGCCCGCCGTCGTGCTCGCGGCCAACCAGGAACTGCCGAAGGACGCGCGCGATCTGCTGCAGAACATCCAGAAGCAGCTCACCAAGGGCCAGCGCGGCGGCAGTCAGAACGTGTCACAGACGTCGCCCACCGCGACCGACGACGCGCTGGTCATCGAGGACGAGTACAACGCGCTGTATGTATGATGAGGACTGGCTGCAGTTGTAGTGCTGGCGTGTACTGAGATGAAATATCACCACTGTACGCTAACGGTTCCTATCTGCTGCGGATGTGAGTTGATCTGGTTCCTGCCGTCGGTGGCGTCAGCGGTGTGACGTGAGACGACATTCTCATGCAGTCGGTGCGAGCGACGTGCGGTGGGTCGTTTGGCTTGGGGTCAGAAACGCTCTTGCTGGATTCCACTGGCTGGTCGGCGCGAGTGGGTGGCGGCGCCCCATCCGAATCTCTGGACAGGCGCGGATTTCTCACGCGGCGTTCGCGGGCGGTCGCCAGGGTCTCACTTGCCGCTGCAACCCCGATCACCGACGGTCTCACCTTGCTCCTCCTCCTCTGCGCAGACCGCAACTCGCCGCGCGCCCCGCACCCCGCTCCTCCTCCACCGCCTGCAACTACACAAGCGAGACATGTCGACGGCGGCCAGCACCAGCGTCTCACCCGAGCAGGCTACGGCGTCGCAGCAGGCGCAGGACGATGACCGCATGTGGGCGTTCTACATGAGCGGGCTCATCCAGGACGGCGACGACGCGCTCGCCGAGGCCAGCGACTCGGACGGCGAGGGCGAGCGCAGCGGCGCGCCCACGTCCGCGCGGCTTCGCCTACAGCGCCGAGGGTCCGCGAGACGGCAAGACCCGGCGCGCGCGAACGCCGCCGGCACGGGAGCAGCTGCTTCGAGCGTCGTGCCGCAACCGTGAAGCGCTCCATAGACAATTGCAAGCTCCCCTCCCGTCCCATCCGATCTAGAAGAAGAGCAATGAAGTATGAAGAAAGTGTGCCATTAAAATTGATAAATGCATAAGACGCCCTCAAGTTTTCTAAACGAAGAACACGTGCGCGCGCATGAGAGACGAGGACTGGAACACGACAAGTGTGGCAATAGGGAGTCGGGCCGCTTCCGATGGCGCGCGAGGATCAAAAATCCGAGTCAAGTGACTCACAAGCTATGGCAACGGCGCCGCCGACGTCGGCGAAGGAACGGGAGCAGTCGTCGGCGTTGGCTCAGGGATCGTGGGCGTCGGCGATGTGCGCGCCGGAACGGTTGCCGAGGGAGTAGACGGCGATGGCGTTGTCTGTGCCGGTGTCGACGGCCGGGGCGTGGTTGGCGATGGCGTCGGAGGCGCCAGAGTCGTAGTTGCTGGCGTCGAAGGGCCCAACGTCGTCACCACCGGCGTTGCCGCCGGCAGGGGTGTCGATGCCACCGGTCGTGTGGACGCCGGCGTCGTTGGCGAAGGCGTCGTAGGTGCTGCGGTCGTAGGTGCTGGCGCTGGCGCCATCGTCGTGACCACGGGCGTAGGCGCGGGCGGTGGAGACGTCGCCGTCGGTCGTGTGGACGCCGGCGTCGTCGGGGTAGGGGGCGGCGTCGGTGCCGACGTGGGATCGCAGTCGCGCGAGTCGACGAAGATCTGCACCTGCCCATTCACGGTCGCGTCCATCGAGTCCAGCTGCATCTGCACGTCCTCAGTGGCGTCGCCGGGGCGCGAAGCGATCAGCGCGCTGTTGATGCGGAAGTTGGTCGAGCCGCCGCACGGCGACCAGATCACGGACTGCACCTGGATCGTCGTTGAGTCGAAGATCGGTTCGTCGGCGCCCATTGCATACGTCTTCTTCACCGTGGGGCCTTGCTGCCCAGCGAAGAAGTACTCGTTCATGAACGTGCCGCTCGCGCCTTCGACTGGCGGCACGTACGCCCAGCCGCGGAAGTCCACCTGGTAGAAGCCGATCGACTTGCCCGGCGCGGCCTCGACGGGCAGCGCAAAGTTGCACGTGCGGCGCGAGCGGCTCGTGTTGGCGTTGGTAGAGGCAGAATAGTCGGAGAAGAGGATCGACACGGCCTGTCCGTCGGCCGAGACCTGCGCGAACGCCGTCGAGGGCCCACACCCAGAACCGAGAATCTTGGGCTCGAGCAACTTGAAGGGCGCTGCCGACGTGGCCTGCGCGTCAGTTAACGAGACTGAGACCGCAAGTGCTGCTACGACAACAGCGGGCAGGAAACGGATGCGGGAAAGCATTGCGGCGGCGGGCGGAAGCAAGAATGGAGCGGGAGTCGGTACGCCTTCGAGGGGAAGGTCGTTGGAGGCTGGCGTTGGCGCGGGTGGCGGTGCAAAATCCAGAATGGGTCAGCTTCCTGGGTCCTGATCGGCCGTTGCGCTCGCCGTTCCGCCTTCCAACTGGCCATCCCGTCTTGCTGGCCGGTGTGTCACGACGTTCGGAACCGCCTCGCGCCGCGTAAAGATCCTCGAACACATCGCGAACGCGCGCGCGCGAGGCACGTTCGGCCACTGGCCACACCAGCTGCCCGACGGGCGGCACCACCGCGCACCCGCGTGGACGGACTGCGAGCGTCGCGGTTGCCGTTGTGAGCCGGTTCTCTCTGTCTCGCCTTGCGCCCAGCATCGCAGGCGCCCGCTTGTTTATCTCTCTCTGTCGACTCGGTATGCGATGCAGCAAAGAAAAAAAACGGAAACTGTTTCAAGCAGAAATGTACCCATATCGGATATCACCGAAAACATTACAGTGTATCCATCCTGACGTGGTCCACACGTGTATCTCACTTTGTTGCTGAGCTATTCGTGTGCGCCACACCAGTCGACTTGTTGTCGTGACGTCGCGTAAGGTGTGTTGATCCTCGCCGATCAACTGTGTGTCTGTGTGCGCTGCCGGCGCGTTCGTGCCCATCCTCCTCGTTCCCTTCGGCCTCTAGCGGCCCACGCGAAAAGCCCATCAACTCGAACTCTCTCTGCTGGCGAGAAAGACTGGCCAGTCGAGCGCTGGACCGGGGGACCCGCTTTCGCGGAGTGCGTGTGGGTACGGCCTCCTTCCGACTGAAGACTCACTTCCCCCAGCCCGAGTCCAGTCCGGCCGGCGGCCACTTCGTCTTCCGCTTCCGTTCTACCGCGCACCGGCCTGAGCTCCCGTCCACGATGGCCGCCCAGCACAAGCCGCCGCCCGCCGCGTCCACGTCCGCCGCCGCGCGCTACGGCGCGACCACGGGCGGGACAGTCGCCGCGGTCGCCAAGCACGCGCCCGCCGAGACCGACTACCTGTTCAAGTACCTCATCCTCACGCAGGTGTGGATGTACCTCGAGGCCGGCGCCGTGCCGTCGCTGCTCGAGCAGTTCACGCGCACGTTCCGGCTCAACCCGGAGGAGCAAGGTCTGCTGGGCGCGATCGTGTACATCGCCATCTCGCTCGCGTCGCCGTGGTGCTCGACGCTCTTCCGGCGCTTCTCGCCGCGGCGCGTGCTCGGCGTGTCGCTCGTGGCCAACAACCTCGCGGTGCTGCTGGTGGCGCTCGCGCCCACGCTGCGCTGGTACTCCAAGCCGCTGCTCATCCTGCTGCGCGGCGTGGTCGGGCTCACGCAGGCGTTCCACTGCGTCTACGCGCCGCTCTGGGTCCACGAGTACGCGCCGCGCGCCAAGAAGGGCATGTGGATGAGCTTCCTCCAGGCCTCCACGCCGCTGGGCATCACGCTCGGTTACTTCGCCGGCTCCGTGACCGTCTGGTCGTCGTCCGCGTCGGCCGACGCGCCGTCCAACGCCAGCGACATGCCGCTCACAAGCTTTGACAACGCCACGGCCGTCGCGGTCGCTTCGGTGGTCAAGGACGCCGCGCTCAACCTGAACCTGCTGGGCGACGTGGCCACGAGCGACTCGGGCCTGTGCCACGGCATCTTCTGCTGGCGCTGGCCGTTCCTCATGCAGTTTGTGCTCGTGCTGCCGCTCTCGGTGCTCATCTTCTTCGTGCCGCGCGCCCACATCGAGATCAAGGACGCGAGTCAAGCCGCGCTCGCGCTGGCCGAGGGCAGCGGTGCCGACGACGGCGACTCCACGGGCGACGACGCCAAGACCGCGCCCGACACGCCCGACGAGGCCACGCGGCTCACGTCGCTCAACGCCGCCGCCAACGACGGTAACGACAGCGACAGCCAGGTCTCGCCCCACACGCGTGGGCAGCAACTGCGACAGGAGGAGGCCCACATGTGGGAGAACCTCATGGAGCTCTTCCGCCAAAAGGTGTTTGTGAGCATCGTGCTGGGGCTCTCGGCGCTCTTCTTCGTGGTCGCCGGCATCCAGTTCTGGACCACGCTGTACCTCTCGACCAACACTGCCGACTCGCTGTACAAGATCCACACGGCGTATTTGGTTGTGAGCGGCACAGGCCCCGTGCTCGGCGTGTTCTTCGGCGGCTGGCTCATCGACCAGGCCGGCGGCTACTCGGGCCCGGACCAGCAGCCCAAGGCGCTGCGGCTCTGCATGGTCGTGGGCCTGCTCAGCTGCCTCTCGTCGCTCCCCGTGACGTTCGCGCACGACACGGTCACGATCGCCATCTTCCTCTGGCTCATGCTCTTCTTCGGCGGCGCGCTGCTGCCGGCGTGCTCGGGCATCGTGATCTCGTCGGCGCCGCGCCGCCTGCGTCCGCTCGCGTCCTCGGTCGCCTACACGAGCTACAACATGCTCGGCTACGCGTCCTCCAACTACTTCCCCGGACTCGTGATGAACCTCATCGTGCGCCACAACAGCGACGGGCCCGACGCGTGCGACACCGCGTGCACCTACCGCATGGGCTTCCGCATCGTGCTCTTCTGGACCTGGTCGGCGTTCGCGTGCCTCGTCGCCGGCGCGTTCTTCTCGGAGCAGAACCTCAAGGAAGTGAACGAAGAAGAGCAGCGCACGGGGCGCCGCCCGACCAGCCACAGCATCGTCTAACGAGGCACCAAAGACCCGCGGGTGATTAGAAATATTTATGCTCGCCTCCCCACTCCGTCCACCGACACCCGTCCACCGACAGCCACCCCAAGGAGTCATATTACGACTCGTACCAGCACCAACCATCGCAAGTAGGTATACATTGTTTTCTCCATCTCTCTACGCAGCCAAAGCCCCCAGCACCTTTCATGTCTAGTACTAGTACTTCAAAGTAATCACACGCGACGCACCCCCGTCGTCCGGAACCTTCCGTGGCTGTTGATCCATCTACCAAAGATGCAACGACGGCGCGCAACGGGCCGGACAGGGATGTTGTACGTAAACTTCTTGTGGCAGTGGATCAGGCCGTCTTGACGGCCGTGGACGCGAGGATGCGCTGGATGCGCGGCGCCTTGCGCAGCAGCGTGTTGAGCATGCTGCCGGCAAAGAACGCCACGACCGTGGACGTGAGCGTGATCACGTTGTACGGCATGCTGAAGTCGGGCGTGGGCAGCGCCACCAGCAGCGGCTCCGAGTAGACCACGCGCGGCTCTTGCTGCGCGTCGCACGTGGCGCTCGCGAGCGACGTGAACGTCGCGACGCCCGACGGGATATCGAAGCCGCGGTTCGCGTCCGGCGGGTGCTCCGAGAGCCGCACAAACACCTTGTCGAACTGCACCGAGAGCACGAGCGCCGACCGCGGCGGCAGCACGACCTCCACGCGGAATTGGTTCGGGCGTCCGCGCAGCTCGGCCGGCACGAACGCGAATGAGGGTACATGGGCGGCGACGCCGTCATCCTCCACGACTGCACCCGAGTCGAGCGAGGTCAGCCGCGTCTGGAACGTGTGGAAGTAGAGACGGAGGAACCACGGCGAGACGTCGTTGTATGTGACGCGCTTGCTGCACGCGGCGTCGCGGTTTTCGAGCCGCACAGCGAGCCCGCCGTGGACCTGGCCGTACCCGGTCTGGAAGCGGTGCACCGACTCGAGCTGCTCGGGCGCCACGGCGTCGGCGTCGCCGGTGGGCAGCGGCTCCGACGTGCTGAACGGCGACGTGCGGGCCTTGAGGTCCACTGTGGTGGCCACGGGATCGTTGCTCTGGACCACGATCGCGCTCGTGTCGGCGAGCGGACACGCCGAGACGTCCGTGATGTCAGTGCCGCTTTCCAGCAGCAGCTTTGCGAGCGACGGGCCCCCGCCCACGCCAGACTGCACCGTCGTCAGGTGCTGGTCAAAGCGCCAGCCGTGACGCGCGTCGCGCGCCGCCGTGATCGACAGCATCGCGTACTCGCCCGAGAGCACGCGGATCGGGTCGATCAGCGCGCCGAGCCCGGCGTGCGCGCGGCACGGCAGCATCTTGAGCCACGGCGTGAGGTTCTCCGTGCACAGCTCCTCGCGCGCGAGCGTGGCCTGGAAAAACTGCGTTTTGGACGCGTGGAGAGAAGCGCTTCCGCCCAGCTCGGCGACGCTCGCGCCGGCCGCGGCGGTGGCGACCGTGGTCTCGTCCATCTGGTTGAGCGACGCCGAGAAGATGCCGCCGAGCTCGGAGGTCACGCCCTTCCAGCGGTCGTCCAGCGACGACGCGTTGCCGGCGTGGAACGCGACTTGGAGCCGCGCGCCGAACGGCGCGTCGAGGGCGCCGCTTCCGGCGGTGGACGCGTCCGCGGGGCCGTCGGGCGGCCCGTAGCGCGCGTGATCGTAGTGGCCGACGGAGAACGAGAGCCGCAGCGCCGCGGCGTCGTACTTGGTGAGGATCTGGCGCAGTGCCGGCGGCGCGAGCAGCGCGGCGTCCAGCGGCTCGCGCGTGGCAAAGTGGAAGTGCGCGAGCGTCTTGCGCGCGTGCGGCAGCGGGCGCACGTACAGCTCCTCCGTGTGGCGCGCCGCAGAGGAGGCGGAGGAGGAGGCAGCCTCCGCCAGCAGGAGGAGGAGACAGGGGAGGAGGAGGAGGAGACGCATCGTTATGGTCGCGATCATTCCCAAGACTGGTGGGGATATGGAAATGTACTGATAGAACGGAAATTGAGTGGATGTGTCCCTGATTAGAGATTGTTGGATTCGGGACACTTCAAGTTGGAACTGTGTGATGAAGCAGCTCACCAGCTCACCAGACGGAAGCGGAACATGTGCCGAGCCGCAGGCGATCTCCCGTGTCGCCCCCACACGCCCACGGGCATGCGTCCATGGCGCCAGGCGACGCAGCCTCCGTACTCTTGCCACGCCGCGCGCTCGGCGTGGTGTATGAAGCGTCCGCCCCCGCGACATGCCAAGAACGCGCTCGGGCCAAGAGCGCGATCTGTACGAGACGGGGCGCGCACGGGTACGGGTCGACCCAGACGAGAGTAACGAGTGGGCGATGCCACCGTTGCTCGTGCGGCGCGTAGGGCGCTCCGCGCTGTGGCGAGGCCACTCCGCAATTCCAAGGCCGCGCCGGAGTTATGAAGTCGGAGACCCACCACCCACGAACGCCTCGTCCAGCGCCGTCCGACGCGCCTCGGCTCTCCTACGGCACCGTGGATCTCGTGCCGCCGCGTCGTCCGTCCGAACGCACCAACTACCCACGCCGGCTGTGCTACTTCACGAATGGCTTGGCTGGAACCTGCCGCTCGGTCGTCTTCCTACTCGCGCACGGCGTCATGGCATGGGTCGTCGGGCTGTTGCTGCTCGCCGCCATGGTGCTCTGCGCGGTGCTGCTGCCGCTCTGCGGCGTCGGCGTGCTGCTCTTCCGCCAACTCTTCCGCGCGCGGGTCGTCGACTTCTTCGCCAAGTGCGACGCGGCGCTTGTCAACTACGTCGCGCCCGAGGACCACCAGATCCAGATCGATCCGTCGCGCCCCGTGCTGCCGCTCGTATCCCCGCGCCGAGACATTGAGGCTGACGGTCGACCGTATGAACGTCTCGTGTCCGGACTCGACGCGGTGTCGGCCGAGTCGGCCATGGTGCTCGTGTACTTCACGACCATCAAGCTCGTACTCGCGACCGTCGGGCTCTGGCTCGTCGGCGTCGTGCTCGCGCTGCCGCTGCTGGCGGTCCACACGCTGCTCACGCACCAGCACGTGCTGGTCACGTCGTCGTTCGGCGCTTGGCAGATGGTCCGCGCGTACACGGCGCTGACGCTGGTGTTTGTGGTCGCTGTGCTCAGCATGGACCTCATCGTGGGGCTCTGTGGCGCCGCCACGCGCTTCTTCTGCTGCGAGCGTGTGTACGCGCTGCCGCTGCCCCGCACGCGCGCGACACTTTCGGCCGCCACGACCGCCGCGACGCGCCCGAACGTCGTGGTGATCCGCCTGCCGCCATCCGCCACGGGCGTCTACGCCTTCGCCACGTCATCGTCGTCGACGTCGGCGACGGCAGCCGCCGCAGCGTCGCGTGGCTCGTCCTGACCACTCGCCAAGCGGCGGCGCGCCGTTTCCTGCGATGCCACATACGTCGAAAGAAGCGTTTCGTCGCAGGTTTGTGGAAGAAGATGGCGGGTGGGCAGGAGTGGCCAAGGCGAAAATGGAGTGTCCGACCAAGAGACGCATGAGGGAGGAGGAAGGATACGTGGCGGGTTTATAGTAAACGTGTGCTGGAGAGTGCTTTGGTATTCGCTCTACATACTCTACAACTAAAATGGAGCAGCGCCAGTGTTGCTACCCACGGCGAGGCGTGTTCATGAGCCGGACTCCTCTCCCTAAAGACAGATTATCCACACACAGAAGAAAAAAATAAAAGAGCAAAATGCACGAACGCGCGTGGGCCTCTCGATCGGCCGCCTGATGGATGATCCGCCGCTGGAGGCTTACGTGAAGCTCATGAGTTGGCACAGCAGCTCCTCGTCCTCCTTCTTCACGAAGCGGCCCTTGACGCGCAGGCGCGAGTTGGCAAAGTTCTTGCGGACGTCGTAGTCCACCTTTTTGGACCACACGCGGTGTTTCCGCTTCTCGAGGAACCGTTCGATGCGTTTTCTCCGCGCCTCGGGCGAGTAGCTGCCGATGTACTTGGCTTCCCCGTCGCGCACGGGCGGCGAGCCAAAGGGCACGCTGTGGTCGTCCTCCTCGTCCATCATCTGGTTGCTCGGCTGCTCGTTCTCGTTAGCCGCCGAGATCTCCATGCGGATGAACTCTTCGAGGTGCTTGCGCCCAAAGCCGCCGTACTCGCTGATGCTGCCGTCCGACGAGCACACGGACGCGAGGCGCGCGCGCTGGCGGTACTCGTCGGTCTGGCGGTACTCGTCGAACCACGCGCGGTCGTCCTCGACGCCCGTGGGGCTCGAGTCCTGGCCGATGAACGACGCGTCCTCCTTGACGCGCGAGAGGCTCCACTTCTTGTGCGAGCCGCTGCCGCTGCCATAGCTGTGGCTGTGGCTGTGGCCGCTGCGCGGCGGGATGGGCAGCCCGTGGCGATGGTGGTCGCTGTGGCTGTGGCTGTGCGACGGCGGCCGCATAGGTGGCGTGCCGTGCGGGAAGTGCGCCGCGCCGAACGGGTCCCGCTTGCTCGGGATCGAGATGGGGCGTGAGGCCGACGTGGGCGCCGAGCGCGCGTGCGTGAAAAAGTCGTCGTCGTGGTCGTCCTGGTTCGAGGCCGCGGCGGCCACGAGCCCGTCGAACGGCGAGCGGAAGCCCACGCCCTGCCACGCGCGGCGCGTGCGGCCGTCCGAGGACGCGTCCGAGTGCGAGTCCTGCGTGCCGCCGCCCATGTCCACGTCGCTCGAGTCGTTGTCGTGGTCGCCCACGATGTCGTCGTCGTCTTCTTCTTCGTCGTCGTCGTCCTCGTCATCGTCCGGCGCGTCGCGGCGGCGGTGCTTGGCCGGGATCATGGACGTGAGCGGCCGCTCGTGGATCTTGCGCTGCAGCGAGGCGTAGTCGTCCAAATACGACGCCGACGACGCGTGCGTGGGCAGCGAGCTCCCGAGCGCCACATGCGTGAAGCTCTGGAACGAGCGCTTCTTGTTCTCGCTTCCGTGGTGCCACGGGAGCGCAGCGCCGTCGCGCGCGTGGGCGTACAGCGGGGACGCGAACTTGCGCTCGTCGGGCGCCGAGAGGCTCATGAGCGTCTCGGCCACTTCGCTCTCGAGCATATTCGTTGGGAGAGGGTGGGGAAGAAAGGAAGGATGGAGTGGTGTGTGGATGGACGGCTGGCCACTCGGGGACGGGTCTAACGTTTGGGCCTTTCGCGGACCCTGGTAGGTACGGACGGGCGTGCGTGCTGGAGAGTGCGGATCTGGAACCGTACGGTAAGCGGACTGTGACTGGGTCTAAACGCTTGCGAAGTGCGGGGTTGACGATGGAGCGCGCGGTCCGCAGTGGGCGTGGATGGAGGAGGGCTTGGCGGTGTGGGGCGCGCGGCGGTCGGTCGATAGGGGTTTCCGTTTCGCGGATCGAAGCGGCTTGTGGCTGTGGCGAGGGCACAGCACGCGGGCACCAAGCTCAAGCGTTCGGTTGGGTCGGTAGTCGCCCAGGCAGTTAGAGGAGGCAGGCAATCCCTCGGCGTCAGAGTCCAAGCGCAAACAACACGACGGCCGGCCGCAACACACAACCCGCATCCAAGTCAAATGCAGGCAGCGCCACACGGACCCGCGGGTCCGACGGGCTGCTTGGGCGCCTTTTTAGCCGGCCAAAACGATGTTTTGGCCAATCAGTGGAATCATTCCAGCGATTTTCTCCGACGCAAGCTGTGTGGCCATGCGAAGAAAAGCTGGTCACAGCGGGTAGGACCGAACGGCCCTAACCGCTCCCGCCCCAGACGCCCCTTGCAGTTGAAGAACCTTTCTGCCAAAAGGCGGGCAGAAAAACTGGGAGAGTAGGGGATGTGGGTGTGACAGTGCGATGGCGTGCACTGATTGGCCTCGCTGTAGGCAGCTCAAGCCAACTCGAAGTCACCATCTCACTTTCCCGAGCGAGAGGGGCACAGAAAGCGCACAGTTTGTGAGATCAGAGAAATCGAAGCTCCACCAACTGGACTCTCAAAGATGCTGGACTTTGGTGCGGACGAAGTGGCTCTGGTGGCGGAATTTCTATTCGAGTGAAGTGGAGGAGTTTCACTGTGTTGCTTTCAGGAGGGACCATTGATTGTTGAGGCGCAAACTATCGTGTGGCCACGGGGCGCCGTCGTGGGAGACTCGCTCCGAAAGTCGGCCCACATTCTCTCCATTCGGTCCCTGGAGGATTCGGCTCCGGTTGTATCCATTGCGACCGTGAAAGTAATTTACTCGCAGCTGGTCAGGAATCATGCAGTACGGTTCTGCACTGTGCATGATTCCTTGGACACTCAAGAACATGTTCTTCACAGGGACATTGCTCCACACGGCACAATAATGCTAGAGGACCTCGGAGTCCGTTGGATTCCAGGCATGATCAGCATTCTGATCTGCGTTGCTTTGTGCGTTGCCATCTTCCGGCCTTGATGAAACAGAAGCTTTCCATTTTCACTTCTCGACCCACGGGTTTCTTGTCCCCTGTTCTTCTGCAGACCCAGACAAGGTGACCTGCTTCACGTGCGAGTTGTTTATTGGCTAGAAATATGACAATGAGGATACGTTGATTGGACCAAATAAGGATCGTTCTTCGAGGATCCACGAAGCTGCGGAGAACGAAACGGCACCAACATGAGATGCTGAAGGCCGGAAGCCTGTGGAGCTTTGGTCGACACGGGTATTATTGTGTGGCCGCAGATGGGCGCTGAGGGGTTCTGGAAGGCCATCAAAGTACATGGAACGTCGTACAGGCGTTTTCCTGCCCGCGTTCGGTCGGCGCGAAGAATCCCACATCCGTCAAATTTGAAGAGTTCCGCTCCCTCACAAGAATGGCGGATGTGAGGATATCTTCCTCGAGACTTGTTGAAATCTTGATTCATCTTGGATCTGAGCTGAAAATGAAAGCTCAAAGCTGCGTGGAGGTTAAATATGTCATTTGGCTTCATTGTCTCGTTAAATAGAAGATCCCACAAGTGATCGACAGACATCGGTCTCCTCTCGATGAGACCACAGGAGCCACTTACGTCGACAAGTGTACATGAGGAACAGCGGAGCCAACACGACGCATTAATGTGAGTCGACGCGCGCGCGCTTGCGCTGCGGCTGCTCGTCGGATGCGTCCTGAGACGCAGCCACCAGCAATTCCGCACGAAGCTCGTCGTCCGGATCCACGTCGCCGATGGCCGCGGACGCGTCGTCGACACCCGTGGGACTGATGGAACGCGAGTTGTCGGTCGACTTGCTTTCCTCGACGCTCACGAACCGCGGCTGGACCTGCGGCTGGTGGAGCAGACAATGGCGCTCACGCAGCCACCGGTAGCAGTCCACGAAGTCGGCGTTCGAGACGCCCACAGCGTGGATCGCGTCGTGGATGACCGAGCTGGGCCGCATCTTGCGCGCGTTCCAGATCACGTGGACAGCTGCGATGCCGACACTCGAAGCACGGAAGCGGAGCGAACCGTAGTCTTCAACAACACACTGGAGAAAGTCCATGACGTCGCGCTCCAACCCAAACTTGCTGGCAGCGTCGACGTTGTCGGCGTTGAGCACGTGCACAAAGTCACGTGCAAACATGAAGCACGACGGCGGGTTCAGGCGCCAGCCCAGCTTCTTGAGGAGCTGCGCCTCCACGCGACGAATGTCCTCGCGTGCGAATTTGCGCTGCGACAAGAGCTCCATCTCCTCCTGATAAGTTTCGAAATCCCGTTAGACAATGCGAAACTTTGCCGCCCCTGCCGAACATCAACTCACCATGGAGATCGGCTGGTGCTCGTGCATCTTCGAGGCGATGTACATGGAGACCATAGACACAAGCTGCAGAAGGATCTTGTTCACGGACTTGGTGGCGAGGTAGTGATCCATGATGTACACCGCACAGCCGACCGTGTCACGCGAGAGGTCGAAGGCCTTGGCGGTCTAATAAACACGTTTGACGAGACGGTCGAGTGAGCATGAGAGATGAGGTAGAGTTAGTCACGATCATCTCCGCAAGAACGCACTTCGAACATCCACCGACAGATCTTGCGGCGCCAGGTCTCCTCCATGCCGTCACTCTGCACCTCGGAGAGGTACTTGGCGTTAAACGCGCCGTATTCGACTTCTCGCCGCGCCATCAAGCGAATGACTTGGACCGGGTCCTGCGTTTCATCGCGCGGCGCCGGCGTAGGCACCACCGCCGCCGCCGGGGACGACGGCGACAGCGTGACCGTCTCTTCGGTGCAGAGCAGATCTTCCATGAGGCACGACAAACCACGAGAGACGACGGACACACGGAGAAGCGCTTCTATCAAGTTCTGCGAATTAGGACGCAATTTTGGCCGCGAGTCAGTCTATCACTCCGTATTTAGCAGACAAGACTCCTCGCCCCCGATCCCCCCGCGGGTACCCGTAACTTACGGGCCGTAAGGAGACCGCAGGGAGGCAGGGGACTCGCGCTCTCACTCACAATGCCTGACGAGAAGTGAGCTCACATGGGGCGCCTTCGAATGCATGGCTATCTTTCCAGCAGGCTCAAAACCTGCCCGACCCAGGCCAAGGAGCTACGAAATGGGTTACCAAACAGCCCTACACCTAATTAGATACTCGCTCTGGATTGGCTGAAGCCTAAATTGGTGGCTCCACATTGGCTAAAATGCAATTTATGTCGCATCTCCCTTCTGTCGGCCCGGACAGGAGCGCCCGACCCGAGAGGAAAATGGGCTTTTCGGGAGATCCATCGCTTCTCCGCCTCCCCTCCCCCTTTCTTCATGGCCTGACAGTGACAGGACGGAGGGGGTCGGTCAGGGAAGCGAGTGACACATGCCCGCGGGGGCTTTTCTGTGCAGCAGGCAAACAAACCGAACTGACGAGTCTCGGTTGTGTGTGTGGAGCCTACCAACAGGACACGTAATGCGATAATTATGCTGAAATCCAACGTGCGGGGGAACAGCGTCTAAATTTGGGGCCTCCAAATCACGGTTTGACGGGGCAACTGAACCCGGTGACTCTTGGTGAATGTAAGGGCCAGGTGCAAGTTTTCCTAAACGAACTTCAAAATACCCGAAATCCTACAGCCTCCAGTTTCTATGACGGCTCCCCTCTTCCGTGTGCATTGTTATTCTCGCCTCCGCCAGCACCGCCCTCGGAGCCTTCTGGGGGATAATTTGGCCACTTGGCACTGCCAAGTTGGCAGACGGTCTCCGGTGAGGGGATCCCACACGGCGCGTGAGTTTTTGACGAAGGCAGCCGGAAAGATGGGACTCCGCACGACGACACTCGATTCTCATCCCCCGTGCCAGAGGCATTTCCACCAATCCGATCCACCAGGAGATCTCGACTGTCCTCTCCATCCGTGTGGACTGTGGCTTTTGCGTTGTGTGGTGGCCTGTCTGGCACTGTGGAGCTCTTGGTTTGGCCCACATGTGGACTGCTCCAAAGTACGGTCCAGAACACATTGTGGAATTATAAAGTAGAGATATATTTTGAAGAAAACATGATCCGTCGACTACTGAAATCATGAAAACAAACCAAAATACACGCGAAAGCGCTCAGCCGCGAAGCGCTCGTGGCGCCGCTGCGTTGCCGGGAGGAGGAGAGTATGCCTGTGCCATGCGTGGCGTCTCAGCCGAGGGTGGTGGAGGTGGTGGCATCGTGGTCGCAGTCGCCGGAGGGGCCGGTGACGCCGGGGCACCAAGTACAGAGCTCAGCACGGAGGCCAATGCCGCGACGGACGAAGGACGCGGTCGGGGCGCCAGCGCCATCGCCACGTCCGGATCCACGGCACTCCCGGCGCCCTCAGTGCGCACGCTGGTGGGTTTGTACACCTGCGTGTTTTCCGAGTCGACGTTGGTCTTCACTCGCACGAACGACGGCGAGACGATATTGATGCCGGACGATTTGGAGCCCACGACAGTCGACGGCGACCCGACGTCCGTGCCGACGTCGATCACGGGCGAGCCCACGAGGTTCAGCCCGCCAAACGCCGGTGGTGTGGGCGAGGCGACGTTGCCTCCTCCTCCCGAGGGCGCCGTTCGTACTTCGGTCTTTTCCGAGTCGGCATCCGTCTTGACGCGCACGAACGACGGGGATACGACGTTGATGCCGCCACCCCTGGCGTTGACCGGGGACTTATCCACGACGGTCGATGGTGAGCCAACACGCGTGTCGATGTCGACGGCGGGCGAGCCGACGAGGTTAATCGGCCCCAGCGGAGCCGTCACGCTGCCGAGCACAGTCGTAAGCGGGTCGAGCAGACCGCCAAAGCCCTGGGCGTGGGCCTGAAGAGACCCGCAGCAGAGTGCTATTCCCGCAGAGACACAAAGCGAGGCCATCATGGTGTCTTGGTTGGTGTTCTTGTTGGCGAGGACGAGCAGCTGTGCCGTGAGATGAGGACCACTGCCGAGACCGCAAGTGGTAGGGTGTGAGACTGGGACGTGCCCTTGAGCGACAGTTGAGAAGTGGTTTGATGTGAGGCCCCCACATCCACAGTCAGAGGTGACCCCGCGTGCGTGGTAGCTGTGGATCCCGAGGCACAGGACGCCGCGCGAATCACCGTCCAAGTATACTCGTCGTGGGTGGGTGGCTGTCGCTTCAGCAACAACGTCTTCTACCGATCGGAGAGAGAGTGGACTGGACGCGACGCGATCATCCAGCATCGTGGCGTCCGAGCTCGATCAACACCTCAAGTTTTGAGCGAACCGTGCCGGCTGGTTCATCTCAAGAGCCACAGACGAGCTGACCCAAGAGCCAAAACAAGGCCAGCTGGGACTCGATCGATATCTGGATTGGACCTTGGTCCAATTCATCGAGTGACAACAGATCCTCGGCTGACCGGCTGTCCATTTTATGTGCAATCGGGTTTGCACGGTTTGAGTTCCTGTTGTGGCTGTTTGGTCGCCGGCGGCAAGCCAATGCGTATCAGTTTGTGGACAAGTCAGCTCAAGACCACACGGCCCATCCGCCAAGCGCACTACTATATACGTATACAAACAACCTTGATACGCTCCCCCGCTACGCTGGGGCCAGGGCCGGCGCGGCGTGCAGCTGGCCGTTCCAGCGCGGCCACTGCGAGATGTCGTTCGCAAACCACTGGCAGCGCGGGCAGCCATTGTGGATACGTGTCGCACCGACGGCCTCGTTCTGGTGGGTCGCCAGGTTTGAGCAGTACGCGTGCTCGATCGGTCCGTACGAGTACCGGCCGCACTGGTACACGTTGCTGTTCCCGTAGATCTGACGCAGTTGCTCCGGATGGAGTTCGCTGTCTTTGTCGCGTTGCCGACGCTGCTCGCACGTCACGCCGGCGTGCCACTCACGCGTGTTGCACTGCACGCAACGCTCAGCTCGGCACACGGGGCACACAAAGTGCGGATCGTCTTGGGGAAGCGCGCCAATGCCGGGACAGTTGTCCTGGAGACACTGGAACAAGCCTGGCTCGTTCGCGATCGCGATGTCGCGACAGGTCTTGTAGTAGTTTTCCTGTTCCTCGATCGTCAGCACCATCGTGAGGTCGCCGTCGGAGATGATGGTCTGGCAGCCGTCGTGCGGGCATTTGGGCATGACGTTCTGCTCGTTGATACAGCCCATGACGTAATCGTGGATATCCTCGCGACAGTACGTGTGTTCGCACCCGCTGACGAAGAAGATGTCTTCGATCGCGACGTTGTCCATGCACACGCCGCAGTACATCGAGCGCGGCGGTTCGGGCTCAGGCTCGGGCTCTGGCGGGAGGGTCGGCTGTCTCGCTACGGGCGACGGGAGCCCTGTGTAGCCGCCGCGCTCCGCTTGATCGAGAAGACCCCGGCGTTGCGCGTTGTCACGTTCGTTTTCGAGTTCCACGACGAGCAACATGACTTGAGTCTCGAGATCGCCCATCGCTTCAATTGAGTGGGCTTCGACGGCCTTTGTGCGCGCCAGCATCGCTAGAGCAGACGGTACGTACAGCGCGCCAGTCGGAGACAAAAGGGTCTGGATCATGGTCTGGTACCCTTCGGGTGTCAGCTCGCCCGAGAGAGATCTCTGGCGCGTCCTTGGAGACGCCTTCGGGCTGTTGACGACCATGTGCATCGCCCGCATGAGCGCCGTCATGGCCAGCTCATTCGAAAGCGGCGGCGGCACCGACCGGGTGACATTAGACTTGTTTGTCTTGTTCTTGGCCTTCTTCCCCGACGGCGTTGGCGGCGGTGGCTCTGCGACGACGGTAGTGCGACGCACCGCGGCAGCCGGCGGGCAGGCGGGTCGTGGCAGCCGCTTGGCGGTGTCTTGCATTCGGGGAATGCGCCGCGCGAATCGCTGTCGCCCACGGGCCTTTCTTGTGGGTCGACTCCTCGACAAATGTGACTGCGTCTCCGCGCTTCAGTACCACGCCGTTGGCCACGACGCTTCGGTTAACGTAGACCTGACCTGACGGTGCACCCCGGGTGTACCGTCGGATGAAGCCGAAGCCCTTGGCGTTGTCAAAGTGGTCGACGACGCCGGCCACGAACGATCCATTCGTCGGGTGCACCGGCCGCTGCAGCTGAGGGTAGTGCTCCGCCCTGCATCGCACGGATCTGGTTGTGCATGATCAGGTGCTCGCCCAGCGCCGCAGGTGTCGGGAACGAGCCGTGGCACTCGTTGCACACGTTGCTGCCAGTGGCTGGTGAAGCGAACGTCATCGAGGCTGGCGGCATGGTAGGCGGCGACTTGATCTTGGTACCGGTGAGTCGTGGAGTGAGACCGTGGAACAGCGAATCAATGTAGGAGGTCGATTCAAAATTGAACTGAGGGACAGCAGAAGAAGGGATGAGAAGGTGTCCATTGCCTCGCGGCGGCTTCTTTCAGTCGAGGACGCGAGAAGTGCGTCGCATGGCGTCGAGGCTCAGAGGATGTGGGCACCATATGAACATTTCCTGCCACCTGATCGCGCCACCGGGACGTCCACATTTTATACGCGCTGTGAGGACGCGTCAAGCCATGTGTGGTACCCACGTCTACATCGAGGATTGAACTCAAACCATTGGATGTATTAGTTCAGAAGATATGTCCTCCACTAACATCTTGATCTACGTGTTGCGCTGTCGTTGCGGGGTATAGAGGCACGAGTTCTAAAGGACCGGGTCTTGCTCTGCCGCGAGGAGCCGGCGCGTCGCGGCGTCCAACTCGTCGTTCAGTGCCATCGACAGCAGCAGTCGCTGGGTCGCGGCGTCAGCTTGGCCAAGCGCGTGCAAGTCCACGCCACCGCTCGTCGCGCCCAGCTTCGCGAGCATCGCGATACCCGTCGGGATGTACAACTCTCCGTCGGGCCCGTCGAGTTGGCCAATGATGTTGGCATACTGCTCTGGGCGGTACAACACAGTAGCCTGCTTGCTGGGCGTCGTGTGGGTCGCCGGTGCTCTCGTCACGCGTGTCGTGTGCGCCGTCGAGCGGACCTCGTTAGCGGACCGGCCGATGGCTTGTGCGTACGACTTGGTGGCGAATGTGGCGTTGTGGACGTTGCTCGCACGAGACTCGCGGTTGGAAGGAGAGGTTTGGGCCCGCGTGCCGCGTTGCTGACGCGCGTGCGGCGGAGCTGAAGACACTGTCGCTTGGGGACGTGTGTTGGTCGCCGCTGCGGATGGCCTGGCATCGCGATCTGGGTTGTTCGCTGCTGACGTGCGCGCCGTCGCTACCGACGTACGCGCGATTCGACGGGGTTGCGACGGCGACGCTGATACAGCCTTTGGCTGATGAGGCGCTCTCAACGATGTTGGCGCCTGGTTGACTCGCTGCCGATGTACCCTCGGGACGGCTGGCACAGGCTTGACTTGCTGCTGGGTTGACGTAGACTGCATCGATGTCTTGGGCATTGCAGGCGACACCTTCGCTGGTCGTGCTGGAGGCTGCCTCACTCGTGGGGCGGAGAGCACTTTGCTGGGGTCCCTCACACGGATGATCTCGCCGACGTCGTCATCGTCGAAAGGCCGCACCACGACGGTCTCAGGATGAGCGCTCTGACAGTCGATGAACATCGGGTCCAACGCTGAGAGCCACGCGTGGACCTCCACGCACCAGCCCGCGGCGCGATGCAGATTCACCATCTGCCGCATGTCGACACCGCCGCTGGACGCCTCGGGGGCGTCGCCCGCGACGAGCACAAGCGTCTTGCGGTGGTCTGCCAAGCAGGACCACTTGGTCTGGAGAAGCTCGGATTGCATCGCCTCCTCCGCCGAGGTCGTCACCTTCCGGACTTCCCAACGCACGCCCTGGTGGCTCATCCGACGCAGCTTGGACGCGACCGCATCTGGCGTGTTGGCATAAAACGCCGCCAGGCGCACGACGTCGCTTCCGGGTTCGCCCTGCGCGACACGCCGCGTGAAGCCGTCGAGGTCGTTTCGAGATCGCGGTGCGACGTCGCCTCCGGAAAACGCATGAGCACGTGCTCGGGGACCGTGTACCCCGCCCAAAGGCTGTCCAAGTCAACGCACACGTATCGTGGATTCGAACCTCCCAGGTATAGCGACGGTGCGTTTCGGAGTCGCTCGCGCTTCTCGTCAACTGCGACGACTTTCGTTTTGTCCCGTGTGGGAGCATTGTGGACCTTGACACTCGATGGCGGCGGCACGGGGGCCGCTCGTTGGGGAGACGATGGTTTTGAAGCAGCCACCACGACTGGATTGTCGCGCAAAGGCTGCGTCGCCACGCTTGATTGGTTCTCGATCTCGACGCGGACGAGAGCCGAGACGACGGGACGCCGCGACGTCAAGTCGCGTGAGAACACGACGTGCTCGCCTCCGCGCGGCGTGGGCGTCTGGATGTCGCAGTTGGCGATGTGGAAGTAGACGAACTTGGTCTCGTCAACGCGGAGCTCTGCTGCATCGCGCTCCGAGCACAGGAAACCGAAGCCTTCGTTGGCGTTGTAGTACTGCACGACGCCGCGTTCCATGGTTTCCCCGATTGGACTTGTCGCCCGACTGCTGTTGCGGCGATGGCTCTAACCTTGCAACAGTGAGGTCATTGAAGGTCATCGATGGCCGGGCTGACGTCGATTCATAAGTGAACGGAGAGGTTGTGGAGACAGATCGAAAGGGTGTCCATTGCCTGGGACCGGCTTCTTTGAGTCGAGGCGGGAAGTGCGTCGCTTGGTGTCAAGCCTTAGAGGATGTTACCTCCATATGAAAAGTTTTCCTGTTTCCTCCATATGAAGTTTTACCCTTTTTCCTGACCACCATCTTGGACGTCCACGTGCTTCACGGACTGCGTGTGGTACTCAATGAGTACCGGTAGAGCGAGGGATGGCCAGAAAGGTTTGATTGTTCTTGCCGTAGGAAACATCCACCGCCATCCTCTGCGCTACACAGCTTAGAAGCTACCACTTCCGGTGGGCTGGAATAGAACGCCACGAGCGTAACAACTCTTCTGGTCGATTCTTCCTGAGCGACACGCCGCGTAAAGCCTTTAAGGTGGACCTGAAGATCGCGGTTACATGTCGTCCTCGTCCTCGGAAACCGTACAACAGAGTGCTCGGCGAGCTACGTAGCACACTCACGAACTAACCTCATCCACAACCACGTGCCTAGGATTCGTTCTTCCCGGAGTCGCTGACGCTTTCCGTCGACTGTGGTTACTTTCGTTGGCCTCGGGTCGCGGCGTGCGCTGTGAGCGTCCTTCGCAGTGGAGCTTCAATACGAGACACTGTCGACTTCATCAGCTGCCTTGGAGTGCACACCAGCCGCGCTACACCTCGTCCTCTGATTGCCCTGCCCACCTGCAGAGGACGCAATCACATCCTGTTGGTGGGTCGGAATGACGCTGAGACAGGACATATCAACTTCAAGGACTGATATATTATTAGTGAGCTCCTTACTCTGGTTATGCCAGCAGCGTGGTGTTGAGCTGCAGCAGGTCCGCGAGCGTCATGGTGTTGGGGTACACGAGCCGCGCGGTTTGGTTCACCGTGTGGTCGTCCACCTCGTACACGTAAAGATCGCGCAGGCGCACGCCCGTGACCACCATCGCGATGATCCAGGGCAGGTCGCCCGTGCGCAGCAAAAACTTGCTGTTGGCGATCACAAAGCCGTTGCAGTAGATGCCGTCGGCGCTCGCGAACTTGAGCCCTTTGATGTACACGCACGAGTCGTAGTCGCTCACGAGCCCCACGCGGTCCTGCAGCGCCACGCCCGTCGCGAGCTCGAACACTGTGAGCGATGACTTGTTCGGTGCTGGGGGCACCACGGTGTCGGCAGGGATGTTGTTTCGCCGTTGGCGATGGCCAGCTGCGCGCTTGCTGCGCCAGCGGAGCACCTTGCGCATGGGCGCGTACACCAGCAGCACAACAAACGTGGAGAAGACTGGGAGCAACGCTGCGAGTGTCGCGAGTGTGTCGCCCTTGAGCGGGTGGATGGACCGCAGGCGATGGTGATGGCCCTTCGAGCACAAAGGGCTTCGAGGACCATCTCGTCCTCATCTGTCGAACCAGCTGCGGACGCTCGAAGAACTTCTAGTGTCGCAGAGCCGACAAAACGTCGCCAGCGACACCAAAGACGACACCAACGAGGAGTCGGCTCTCGTCCTGGCACACGTGAAAGCCCTTACTCGCTGCCGCACCTCTGCACGACCATCCGCGGCGGCAACGGCATGGTGCGCAACGAAGGCGCGAGCATGATCAGCGGCTCCAAGTGGCCGCAACTCAGCGCGCTCTGGGGCGCCGGCCTCTCGTTCAGCAAGTGCCACGCCGAGCGCCGCGTGCTCATCGACTCGCACACGCTTTGGATGTTCGACAAACTCCAGAACTTCCGCCACGACTTGGCCAAGCTCAAAGACCAAGCCGACAAGGCGAGTGCGATCTTCAACATTCTCGTGCTGCTACTTGTGGTTTACCGCAACTTCCAGCGCGGCAAGATCTGGATCGGCGACGCGTTCATCTCGTTCGCGCGCACGCTCTCCCTGCGCGGGCTCTCGATCGTAGGTATCCGGGTGATGGAGGGTTTCTGGACGCTGCTCACGTTTGCGCTCGCTGACGGCAACATGCTCGGCGACGGCATCGGCGTGTTTTCGTTTGAGCAGATCATCTACGTACGGCGACCTGCTCACGCTGTACATCAGCCTCGCCGGGCTGCTCGGGTACACTCTCCGCGAGCGGATCAACCCAGCGCTTGCCGTCGCGCTCTTTGAACTCGGGTTCCAGCTGCGATCCACGCTGATCGACGTCTTCCCGTCCAGCGTCCGCGACGCGGTCGTCTCGTACTCGCAGGTGGCCTACCTGAGTGGCATGGCCGCGCTGCCGAACGAACTCAAGGGCTTCTCGCCCTTCCTATTCTGGTCACAACGTAGAAGACGCGCGCCGCCGTGCGGTCGCCCACGCTGATCGCCGAGAACGAGCAGTCCACGACGGGTAGTACAAGCTCCACGTCATTGAGGAACGTGAGGGTGACGGACGTCTGGTCAACCAGGCTCTGGAAGTTGGAGCGAATGTAGCTGTCGCTGTAGAGATCACTGTTGAAGTTGGCCAAGCGTTCGCATCCCGTGGACGATACTGCCGTTTCCGACTCGATGAACGCTGTATAGTCGCGCGGGCGCCAGTCGTTTCTGAGAAGATCTGTAGCGATGCGACTGGTGTTGACAGTCCCGTGGCCTAGAAAGTCCTGGATCAGCCGCGCGCGATACGGCGCGTACGTGCTCGTGGAGTCCACGTAGCCGCTGAGCGTGTACAGTGACCACCAGCCAGAGCTGACCGACCGAATCATGCAGTAGATCGCGCCCACCAGGCCGAGCAGGCGCCGCACCAGCAAAAACGCCTGCGACGTGGTCGGTTTCCGCACCGGCCCGCTTTTGAACGAGCCCGCCGCCGTGAGCCGGCGCTTGGAGGCCAGTGCCGGCCGCCGCTGCCGCTGCTGCGGGGATACCGTTGGGGGTGATCTTGACCTAGGTCGTGGTGGCGTCCGCCATCGCGTCTGCTGAGAAGCGGACCGCACTGAACTAGGGGAAATTGGAAATGCGGGATGGGAAGTCTGATGAACAACCTCAATCAGGAGCTTCCATGATTCAGGCTATGAATAAAGTGCCATCGCTGGCCGCCGATAAGACCACCCCGTGGGGGTAGAGCGATGGTTGTGGATTGGCAACGGTTTTGAAGACCATCTTCCTAAAAGTGGCATTCGCGTCCGACCGACAACAACAACTACAACCGGACACACGTCGCATCTATGAGGGTCGGTCCGAGTGGTCGTCGCTGGTCGTTTAGGAAAGCACCGTCACGTTGAGCTGCAACAGGTCTTCCCAGCTGAGCGTCTCCGGGTACACGAGCCGCGCGCGCTGCTGCACCGTGTTGCCCTCCACTTGGTACGCGTAGAAGTTGCGCATTCGGACGCGCACGAGCTTCTGGAACACGATGGGCAACCAGTCCTGCAATGCGAGGAGGAACTTGCCGTTGGCCACGACGAAGCCGTTGCTGAAGATGCCGTCGGCGCTCGCGTACTTCATGCCCTTGATGAACAAGTAGTTCTCAAAGTCGGACACGACTCCGTGGCGTGTGAGCAGCTCGGCGCCCGTCGCGATCTCGAAAAGCGTCAGGTTGCGCTTGTAGAGCGTCATGGTGGCCTCGTCGTTCTCCGAGACGTGCGTGCCCGTGGTGTTCTTCGAGTCCTGCTTGTAGATGCGCTCGCGGTAGAAGCGGTGGTACACTTTGCGGGCCGCGACGTAGAGCACGACAACGATCAGCGCGTTGAAGAGCGGCATGAGGCACGCGAAGATGAAGTTGAGGTCCTTGGCCGGCAGCTTGTGGGTCGTCCAGAGCCGCAGCGGCGACGACATGGCCACGGTCTGGCTCACGCCCAGCACCGACAGGTTGAGGTCGGCCTCGGCGAAAGCCGTGATCGTGGCCAGGACGGTCGGGAACACCTTGGCGATCGCCAGGCGCGCGTTGAACGCGATCTGGAACACGACCATCGCGAAGACCGGGTCGATGCGCTCGCGCAGCGCACTGCCGATGACGTTCGTGGCTCCAAGAAAGAGCGTGAGCAGGTCTGCGCGCATGATATCCGGGTGGAAAAAGATCTCCTGCGTCTCGGCGAGCGTGTGCGCGTCGTGGAGACAAAACTCCATGACCGCCCAGAACTCGTTGACGTACCACGAAACGAGGATGAGCGCGCCGCGCCCCATCAGCGACGAGGACGTGGACACGAACGCGTCGCCGATCCAGAAGCGGCCGCGCTGGGCGTTGCGGTACATCACGAGAAACAGCAACGAGAGGTTGCAAAGCGAGTCGAACGCGAAGATCGCGTGGAGCAGGTGGACCCAGGCCCACGAGTCTTTGACGTGCGGCTCGCCCTTCCAGTTCCACTTGGTCAGCGCGAGAGCCGGGTCCTCATCCATAGTCCAGTACTGGTTCTTAATGTTGGCCTGCTCGTCGTCCGAACCGATGTAGAAGCCCGTGCGGCTTGAGGTGATCACCTGCTTCGGCGCGGTCGCGGCGTCCGGGGGCAACGCCGTCGAGACCCACCAGCCGCGGTCGTCCAGCGTCGGGAACGTGTACACGAACGACCGGGCTGGCTCGAACGGGTACCCGAGCGCGCCAGTGAACGTCGTCTTAAACACTTTGGCGCCCATGTCCTTGACGAACTGGTGGTTCGCGAGCCCAAACGGTCCGTACTCGTTCATCTCAAGCACCTTGTAGTCCTGCATGTTGAAGCGCGTCGCCACGAGCATCAAGTCGTCCGGATCCGTACGGCGCCGCATGAGGAAGAACATGCGCACGTTCGTGTCGGCGCCGCGCACGAGCGGCGTGAACGAGCAGTCCACAATGGGCAGCACGACCTGGTACGTGATCAGTTCAGTGATGTTGTACGCGCAGTCGCGCTGGAGCCCCTGGAGCGCGAGGCGCAGGAACGCGTTGCTGTACAGGCGCTTGTTGAAGAGCGGCGTGGTGCAGCCGACAGTGGAGACCACGCCGTTGGCATCCAGGTACGCCGTGTAGTTGCGCGGGGCCGTGCTGTTCTGGAGCACCTGCAGCACGAACGGGCTCGCGCGGATCGTGGACTTGCCGACCCACTGGAGGATGTTGTTGGTGTCGTAGGCCTCGAACGCCATGGGCGCGTTGCGCACGCCGTTGAGCACCTTGAGCGACGCCACGCAGCTCTGCATGGACGTCACGAGGTACCACACAGCCGCGGCGATGATCAGCAGGCGGTGTAGCAAGTGAGCCAGCTGCCCCACGGGCACCTTCTTGGCCTTTCGGTTCGGCGCGTTCTTCTGGCCCCAGATGAGCCCCTTGAGCGCACTACCCAGCGCCGCGTCGCGCTTGTCGTCCACCGGTCTGTGGGCACCGCCGCCGCCGCCGCGCGCATGCGCGTGCACGTGGTCATGATCGTGCGCCCCGGTGGCGCGCGTGTCGGTCGTGGTCATGGCAGTACCCTGGGTGTTCGCACTTCACGGCCGAACGCCTTGTCCGAAAGCCCCCCACGAGTTCCACACGCAGAGGGATACAAATCGCAGCGCGCGGGAAGCGAAGACGATTAGTCTTATGCCGGGGGCTCGCAGATCGATCTAAGCTGCCTGGGAGGCGTTGGAAGGGAGGTATTCTTGGCGCAGTCTTTTGTACGTGACTGGGACACGGTGGAACAGGCGGGTATCAGGAGATCAGCCAGATCCGTCGTCAGGCAGCTCCACGGCTTTTTTCGAGGACTCCAGTGGTACACATCTCCAGCGTGCCTACTAGTCGCCCAAAGCCACGACGAAGGCCCGAAAAGGATGCAGAGCGTGTTTCATTCGTACGTGGCTATGGGCCGGCAGCCCCGTCTCCATCGTGTTCGAGGCCGCTTACGACAGCACGTTGATGTTGAGCCGCCACAAGTCGCCCCACGCGATCGTGTGCGCGTAGAGCAGCCGCGCGGTCTGCTGGACCGTGCGGCCGCTCACCTCGTACACATAAACGTTCTTGAAGCGCACGCGCGTGGCCTTGATCACGAGGATGGCCCAGACGTCGGACGCGGCGACGAGGTACTTGCCGTTCACGATCACGTAGCCGCTGCAGTAGATGCCGTCCGCGCTCGCGTACTTGACGCCCTTGATGAACACGCAGTTCTCGTAGTCCGAGACGACGCCCACGCGGCGCTGCAGGGCCGCGCCCGTGGCGAGTTCGAACAGCGTGAGGTTGTGTTTCATGGCCTGGAGCTCGTCGGTCTTCTCGGAAAAGTCCGAGACCTTGAGGATGTGGAGCTTCTCCGGGAAGACGCGGCGGTAGAGCTTGCGCAGCAGCGCGTAGACCACGATCACACCGAGGAAGCAGAAGATCGGGAGCAGCGCGAGCGCGACGAACACGGGGCTCTGGGCCTTGAGCTCGTGGGCTGTCCAGAACCGGATCGGCGTGCTCTGCGTGTACACGGGCTCCATGTCGAGCTGGCCCAGGACCAAATCCGAGAACGAGTAATATATCATGCCGTTTTGGATGATCTCGATGGCGTTGGCGATCGCGATGCGGTTTCGGAAGCCAATCTCAAAGAGCAGGACCACGAGCGCCGGGTCGATGCGCTCGCGCAGCACGTAGCCCACGAGGCCCGCGAGGCTGAGAAAGATCGTGAGCAGGTCCGCGCGGACGATGGTCGGCGGGTTCGTCAACGGGACGAAGGTCGAGACGTCGTTGGCGACCTGGTAGCAGAACTCGAGCAGCGTCCAGCGCTCATTGACGACCCACGTGAGGATCACGAGCGCGCCGCGGTGGAGCAGTGTGTTGGACACGGGCGCGAACGCGTCGCCGACCCATATGCGGCCGCGCAGGAGGTTCCGGTAGATGATCAGGAACAAGATGATCATATTGAGCAGCGTGTCCAGCGCGAAGAACGCGTGGATGTAGTGCACCCAGGCCCACGTGTCGCGCAGCACGGGCCCGCCCTGGAAGCGCCACCGGGTGAGCGCGAGCGTCGGGTCGTCTTCAGTGATCGGGTGCGCCGCGCGGAAGTTGGCCTGCTGCGTCTCGACGTTCAAGTAGAAGCCCGTGCGGCTCGCCGTGTTCACTTCCTTCGGGGTCTCCACGGTGCGATCCGGCGGGATACTGACGAGCCGCAGATTATGGTCCGTCGTGAAGCCTGCATGCGAGTAGGCTTGGAACTTGAGCGGCGCGTACGGGTACGTGAGCGCCACCGCGTAATAGTGCTCGACGAGGCTCCCCGGCGCCATGTTGCGGAAGAGAGCGACGTTGGCAATGCCGGCGGGGCCCTTGACGTTCTGCTGCGGGATGGAGTAGTCCTGCACCGACATGGAGAACGCGAGAAGCGCGACGTCGTCGGGGTTGGTCTTGCTGCGGAGCAGGTAGTACACGCGCACCACGGTTTGACTGGCTATCAAGAGGCCGTCAAAGTAACAGTCCACCACCGGCGCCACGAGCTCCATGTTCTGGAAGAACGTGAGGTTGTACGCGGTGTCCGTCATGAGCCTGTCGGCCACTTCGCGCAGGAACGCGTCCCCGTAGAGCTCCGCCGGGTACGGCGGCATGCCGGGCATGGGCGAGCAGCCAGCATATGAAACGTTGCCGCCGTCCAGGTACACCGTCGCGTTGAACGGGTTCGTGCCATTCGGCAGCGCAAAGAGCACGAGCGGGCTCCAGCGGATGGGGCCCGTGCCGACCCACGGCGCGATTACGCGTGACGAGAAGAAACTCATGTCGACTCGGGGCGTCGGCTCATCGCGCAGCAGGCTCATGGTCGCCGAGTTCGCCCGTAGGGAGACGCCAATGTACACGAGCGACGCGGCGAGGACCGCGAGGCGGCGCAACAGGTGGAAGAGCTGCCACAGCGTGGCCTTCTTGGACGTCGCGGCCTTTTTTGAGTTTTCTTTGACCTCGTACTTGGTGCCTTTGTACCGCCACGGACAGAAGATCTGCCCCAGCGCCGTGATGCCGATGTGCTCGCTGCGCTGGTCATCGTCTTTACTGCGCGCCGTGTTGGGCTTGATGTGGCGATCGCCGTGGTCTTGGAACTCCATGCCGGCCAAGCTGTGCTCGTCGCCGTCCCGCTCACTTGGCGTCCTGAACAGTGGTGAAGGTGGCTGCGAGGGGCACACGACTATTTCCCCGCGCACGAGCGTCGCCTCGTCCTCTTGAGCAGCGCACGTCAAGCTGTGCTTGTGGTTTTCGCAGCGCTCGCTCGTTGGTGCACGCCCGCGTTGGTGGTCTCGTGAGCTATTTTGATGCCGGGTAAGGACCTTCTGGTCCCTGTACTCGTGATTCCATGCGCGTCGCTAGATATAGAATAAAGTCTCGTCCCACCGTTGGATCGTTCTACTTGTTCTGCTTTTCGCGTTCTCACCACTGAGTGGCAGTCGCACCACTAATGCAATGAAGGGACAGCAGTCGAACCGCGTACCACGTCAAGCCACCGATCAACTACCGAGCGCTCGAAGCCCTGACAACAGCATTGCGACCGTGGTTCATCGCGTTTCGTTTTGGTCGCACAACGAGAACAAAATCTACGAGAGCACGCTGATGTTGAGCCGCAGCAGATCGTACCACGGGATCGTCTGCGGGTACATTAGCCGAGCCGTCTGCTGCACCGTGCTGCCGTCCACCTCGTACACGTAGATGTTCTTGAAGCGGAGGCGAATGATCTTCATCACGAAGATCGAGACCAGGTCCGAGGTCGCGATCAGAAACTTGCCGTTCGCGATCACGTAGCCGCTCGAGTAGATGCCGTCGGCGCTCGCGTACTTCATGCCCTTGATGAAGAGACAGTTCTCG
>JAADWV010000409.1:0-31965 GCA_023336295.1 Pythium folliculosum
CCCCCCCCCCCCCGTCGTCGCGGCATCGGCGGCGGCGCCACGCACGAGCAGCGCCTCCACGATCTCGATCAGCCCCTTCATACTCGCGATCATCAGCGCCGTCATGCCGTTTTGCGCTGCGTAGCCGATGTCCATGCCGGCGGCGAGCAGGACGCCCACAATAGCGAGTCTATCGTGGTGGACCGCGCACATCAACGCCGAGTCACCTACGTCATCGACGTCGTCCACGCTCGCGCCGGAAGCAATCAGCTTCTGCAAGATCTGCGTGTGGCCTCGCCGCATGGCGAAGCCCAGCGCCGAGTAGCCGTACGGCGGGGAGTACGTGTGGAGATCGCAGCGTCCGGCGAGCAAGAGGTCGACGACCTCGCCGTGGTTACTGTTGACTGCGTGACAGAGCGCCGAGTGGCCGTTGGGTCCGATGCGTCCGCTGCGTCAACACGTGCGAGGCCGGTCGCCAGCGCCGCTCGTCACGGCCGCGACGTCGTCTCCGCGTCGGCCATGATCCGGGGCTGTGACGGCCGATCCGCGGGAGATTTTGCGAAGTGAGACCGAGGTGATAAGGCGATTGGCTGACCTGAGTTCTTAACAGCTGGATGATCTGTATCCGTGTGCCAGAGCTCTTCATTGGCACACCCGCCAGTTGAAGTTGGTGAGACTTGCCCGTTTCAGCGTTTCGTACAAAGGCAGAGGAAGATGCCTGCGCCGTCCGCTTTTTGGGGGCGCGAGGCGAGTCGGCTCTCCATAAAGCGGCAGCGCTTATCGACCTCGTGGCGGTCGAGACGCTGCTCCGAGCCTACGCGGGCGTCGACGCCGCGAGCCGCGCGGTGGACGCCACGCCGGCTCGCAATCCGCGGGGCCACGCCCGCGCTGTTACCAAGCTCATTGTGGCCGTTGCGAACACGAAACGACTGGACGCCGATCGCAAGGGGGATCCAGCGCTCGTGTGCGCGGTCCGCCACAGTCATAGCGCCGTGCTGGATGGACGTGCTGCTGGCGGCGCCCGAGCGCGGTAACGACCCGAGACGAGATCGTGGCGCTGGCTGCTTCCCGCGGTGGAGAACGAGGACTTGAACCGCGCCACCCTAGGTGGGGACAGGTGTGGACCTGCACCATGTGAACTGGCTCGGCGCCACGGCGCTGATCAAAGCAGCAAGATATGGTTGTTGCGCGGCCTGGGCGATGATCAAGCGTCTGCTAGCGTTGGGTGTGGACGCGAACCACCCAGCCAAATGCGGCGACACGGCACTGGTCCACGCGAGCTGGAGCGGCGGCACCTCCGTGGTGGCGATCTGCTCTCCGCACCCGGGGCGAATGTAAAGTGACCGTCACTCAGCGATGCGTGCTCGGTCGCGCGGCGTGGTCGGCGTGCTGCTCGCGTGGGGCCGCCCCACTGTGGCGCGCGCGTGACCACTGCGGTCAGTCCGACTGAGACCACCCTTCTGGTCGAGGCCACGACGTTTACGGATTTCGTCCCGCGGCAGGCGCCAGTGCCAAGGCAACGGACCACCGCGACTTCTCTCCGCTGCCACGCGCCGTTAAGCGTCGGTATCGAAGGGTGATCGCCGCGCTGCTCGCGTACGGTCTTGATATCAACCACCGAAGCCAATAGCGGGATAGCACGCTGTCGCTGGCGCGGGCGTACTTGGAGATCGCGGACTTTCTCCGTGCAGTTCGAGGAGACTTTTCAAAACAACTTTGCGGTCCTTCTTCCAGGAGGTGACCACGGATAGAAGCATGAAGACGAGGTGGGGGTAACGAGGCAGCGAAAATTACCATTTTTCTTTCCTCCTTGCGGTCACTGTCGAAGCTGAGGCACGGTGGCTGGCTCGCTCGCTGAAGCATCCAAATCCACAGTCGTCGCCCACCTGAGCCACTTCGCGACGTGGGGGCGGCGACCCAGCGTCGCGATCGTCAGCGCCGACCTCCCTGTACGCGTTCTCGCGTTCACGTCGGCGCCGGACGCGACCAACATTTCCACCATGGGCAGCTTCCCGCTGTCTGCCGCGCTGAGAAACGCTGAGAAGCCTCTCCGGTCCGCGTGGTTGTGGTCGGCACCGGCCTCTAATAGCGCCACCGCGGTCTCGACAGTATCCAGCCCGCCGCGCGCGCACGCCGAGATCAACGCCGTGACCTGCTGCTCGTCTGTTTGATCTACGTTGGCGCCGTGGGCGATCAGCACGTCGACCACACGCGCGTGGCCGCGTCGCGCCGCGAGCTGGAGCGCTGAGTCGCCGGTGACGCTTGCATGGTTGACTCGCACGCGACCCGTCGAGAGCAACGCCTCCACGACATCGACGCAGCCGCACATGCTCGCAAACTGGAGCGCCGTTCGCCCGCGGCGATCGGCCATGTCCGCGTCCACCTGCAGCGCCAGCAGCCTCTCAACGAGCGCGAGCTGGCCCTTTCGACTCGCGCGGAGCAGCGCCGTCTCGCCTGCGAGGTTGACGTGGTGCACGTTCGCGCCGGCGGCAATCAGCGAATGTGAGGTGTCCACGCGGCCCTCGTCGGCCGCGCACATCAGCGCCGTGTCCCCGTCGTTGTCCGTGTGCTCGATCCGGATACCGTCGGCCGTGAGCAGCAGCTCGACGATGGGCGTGAGCCCTTTCCACGCAGCGAACGTGAGCGCCGAGTCGCCATGGTGGTTCACGGCGTTGACGTCCGCGCCGGCGAGTAGAAGCAGTCGCACGATCTCGACGTGGCCGCGTTGCGCGGCGTGAATCAGAGGCGACAAGCTGAACGCATCGTCGACGACGCGGCCCACGTCGGCGCCGGCAGCCACGAGCATCCGGACGATCCCCACGTGGCCCGCTTCGACGGCCTGGTCCATAGCGCCAGCGTAATCCCAGACATCTGTGGGGTACGGCGCACTCGCCACGCCCAGTGTGAGCAGCGTCGCGACCACGTCCTGGAAGCCGCCAGCCGCCGCGATTGTAAGCGCCGAGTCGCCCTCCGCGTCCACGTGAGTAATGTCCGCGCCCGCGCGCAGTAACTTGGTCACAAGGTCAGCGAGGCCGCTGCGACACGCGATCGTGAGTGCCGACTCGCCGTCCTCATTGACGACGTTCACGTTGACCTTCGCCGCGAGTAACACGTCGACGACGTCGAATCGCGCGTTGCGGATCGCGCACAGCAGTGCCGAGTCGCCGATCTCGCTGACGTTGTCCGCGTTGGCGCCAGCTACCAACAGCTTCCGCACGACCTGCGTGTGGCCCGAGGTGACGGCGTAGCCCAGCGCGGACCAGCCAAAGTCGCATTCTACGTGGACGTCGCAGCGCGCCGCCAGCAGCAGCTCGACGATCTCGCAGTGGCCCGCGGCGGCGGCTTTGCAGAGCGCCGTCTTTCCGAGCGCGTCTGTGGCTTCCAAATGCGCGGCACCCGTTTGTAGCGCCGCTTTTACGACCGCCGCGTCGCCTGCGTCCGCCGCGTGCAGCAGCAGCGCCGTCGCCGTCGCGGCATCGAGCGGCACGTTCGCGGCTGACGCCATCGTGTTGGAGGGTGGGCGAATGAGAGACCAAACAACTGATACCGTGGACGATGCACGATTGGCTATAATCAGGCGACACGATTTTCAATATTTCGGAAATCAGAAATATCAGAATTTTGGATTGTACCCATTTGGCACCCGATTGGCTACAAAACGCATTCCGAATATTCGGGAATGGAACACAAAGTGATACACTGAGATCCCGACTACTTGGGCTTCTGGACAGCGTCGTCCTGGACGACGTAGCTGCCCAGGTGCTTGACGACGTGGTAGCACCAGCGCGGGCAGTTGACCTGCAGCCGCCGCAGCGCGCCGGGCGCCAACTCAAATTGCGGCGGCAGCTGCACCAACACGTAGTACTGCTTGATAGTGGCATTTTTCGTCGACGACGCGCTTCAGTTTCGTTTCCTGCATGCCCCGAAGTGTTGTGCGTCGCGCGTCCACGTCGCGCGGTAGGTGGATTACGTCGTCAAGGTGTTGACCGGTGGCACGAGCTAAACCATAAGGAAGGCACGAGTTCGTTAGTTAGTTTTCACCACCAGGGCCGAATGAGGGAGCTGCGGGATCGAAAACAAACCGGCGCGTCCGTGAGCTTGGAGTGGACGCGTCCGAGGTACAGATTCGTTCGATGGAGCGCCGTGTGGATCTCTTTGATTTGTAACTGGGTCCGATCCACGACCAGCTTGTCTTCCTTCGAGGGCAGCCCGGCGCGCAGCCGGAGCGCCTCGAGCTCGTCTTCCAGCGCACGTGCTTCAGCCACCAGCTCGTCGCGCACGACCTAAATGGCAGTTGGGAGCGAGTGAGTGATGATAGGCCGCAACACTGCGCGACAGCGACGCGAGTCACCCGCGATAGAACACTCGGAGCACGTCGTGTACTCGGCCGTGTCACACAACGTGTTTCATTCGCTTTTGGTGCGTCGCGCGACCGCTTCCGCGTGGTCGCCTTCTGGGTCCCCATGGAGACTTAGTTCTTGTCGCTGGACGGCAGCCCCTCGCGCGATATCTCCCCTCGCGTTCTGCCGGCCCTAGTGATTGTCACAACAGCGACAGAGAGAGGAGGCGTCTGGTCAGATCGAGCCAAGGCCGGTGGAGGGTCCATACCGCCCGAAGAAGCGACGAACGATCGTCGCGACACTGGGTTATTTCCTTCGCTAGTCCCACCCCGACTCTTTCCTAAGTGACGGAGAAAATGTAGATATAAATACTGTTCTCGTGGAACTTCGAACCACGAAAGTCAATGTGTGAGTCCACTTCCGGGGAGATAAAGACAACCACGTTCGAACGTCGTCTGGATTTATCACTCGCTCAATGAACACTGACTCAGTAGCATCACCCTGAGGTGTTAGTGTGAGTCAGTATACACTGCCTCTCATAATCTTCCCAGCGTCATCCCTTGAAGTAGTCGACGGTGCTGCGAACACATTCGCATTCGTGTCCATGACATACTAACAGGTTGAAGGTGATACCGTCAACTTCAACTTGAAGTGCCTGATACATCTATTGAATGATTCGGAAACCACTGGCTCCATAGCCGGTGCGTGGCTCTTGTGTCTGCAACGAAGAATGCAAGCGGAGCCGATCCACAGGTCAATAAAAGCTTCCAGACAGGCATCACATTCATTCATCACGCCGGTCCCGACTAGATCACTGCACTGTTCACTCGGGATTTCTCAGAGGATACTGGCTCTGCGGGGTGGTGAATCTTGCATCCACTGTCCTTGCTTGAGTGTCACAGCGCTGTCACCTACGTCGTCCGTGTGGTCCCACGTGAGTTCACGTCGCGGTCGTCAGCCCACTCGGTCGCGAGGCCACGCGCTCGCTATCCAGGTCCACGCCGGGCATTGCGCGGAGTGCGTTCGCGATCTCGCGACGATTGCGCCAGTGTGCGAGATAGAGCGCGCTCTGACCATCCCAGTTCCGGTGGTTGACATCGACGCCGTGTGCGACCAGCGCAGCGACCACGCGTGGCCTACCGCGCGCAACTGCCTCGAGTAGCGGAGAGTACCCGTGGCGGCCCGTTGTGTTGGCGTCGGCGCCCGCCGCGAGTAGTTTCGCGACTGCGTCGACGTCATCGGTGGCCGCGAGTACTGGCGTCGTTCCGTTGTGACCACCCTCGTTCACGTCAGCTCCCCACGCGACCAGCACGTCGATCACGTGCACGTGGACGTACCATGAGGCACTCACAAGTGCCGACCTACCGCTGCGATTGGCGTGGTTGACGTCCACGCGGCCGGTCGTGAGCAGCATCTCCACCACAGAGACGTCGCCGCGCGTGCTCGCGTGGATCAGCGCCGTGTCGCCGCGCGTGTAGTCCGCGTGGTCCGCAGCCACGCCCAGTGCGAGCAGGCGCTCCACCATGCTCGCGTCTGCCTGACTGTTCCATTCCGACGCGCGGATCAGCGCTGTCGCACCCCGCCTGTTGACGTGGTGCACGTTCGCGCCGGCAGCGACCAGCATCTCGAGCATGTCGACGCGGCCCGTGGTAGCCGCACAAAGCAGCGCTGTGTCGCCGTCCACGTTAGCGTGGTTCACATCCACGTTCGCTACTGCAAGAAGCAGCGCCAGGATCTCGTCGTCGCCCCGTGACGCCGCCAGCATCAGCGCCGAATCGCCGAGACGTATCGTCCTGTGGTCGCGGCTGGTCGCTTTCGCGATCGCATTCACGTCCGCCCCAGCACTCAACAGCACGCGCACAACAGCGACGTGGCCAGCGCACGTGGCCACGAGCAGCGGGCACAAACCGTCGGGCTCCGCGCCGCGGTCCACGTCCGCGCCGGCGCGCACCAGCTGCGCGAGGATCGCGTCGTGACCGCGTTCGGCCGCTTCCTTGAGCGCCGCGAGGTAGCTCCAGCCAGCACGTCGGTGGCTTGCCGTGGAGAGCAGCTTGGCGACCACGTCCGGCAGATTCAATCGGCACGCGAGCGTGAGCGCCGGCTCGGACTGGTCGTGAAGCGACGCGTCTGCCGTCAGCAGCACGTCCAGCACGGCCCACTGGCCGTGGCGAACCGCGCACGTGAGCGCCGCGTCCTCGTCGCCGTCGCCGCCCACTCGTTTCGTGTTCGCGCCGGCTGCAAGAAGCGTGGCGACGACGTCAATGTGGCCGCCGCGGATCGCGAGCCCGAGCGGCATCCACCGCGCGCGGCTCACAGCGTCGAGAGCCGCGTGGGCGTTCAGCAGCGTCTCCACGAGCGCGAGGTCGCCGCGCGCGGCCGCCTTGTGGAGCGCCGTCTCGCCTTTTCCCGCGTCCTTGGCGTCGACGCGCGCGCCGAGGCGCAGCGCCCGCGTCACGCCGGCGACGTCGCGCTCCTCGGCGGCGCGCAGCAGCGCGCGAGCGGAGGTGATCGAGGCCATGCTCGCGCTGTCGTGGGGGAATCAACCCACCCCAATTGGTCAGGAAGCACGGCGATTGGTTCAAACAATTGGGTGGGTTTTTATCTGAGACCGTCAAGTCCGCAAAAAGAAGGTCTCCTCAAGAAAACGATGACCGGCCTGGAGGCGGCGGAGGCGCTGCGCGCCGCGGCGCGATCTGGGGACGTCGCGGCCACGACGCGCGCGCTGCTCGATGGCGCGCCTGTGGACGCAACGGACGAACGCGGCGTCACGGCGCTCATGGAGGCCGCCGAGCACGGCCACATGGAGGCTGTGGGGGCGCTATTGGCGGCGGATGCGGACGTCCAGCGCGCCGCCGACTCCGGGTGGACAGCGCTCGGCCTCGCCGTCCACGCCAGCCACGCGGCCGTCGTGGCGACGCTCATGCGTGCTGGCGCGGCGCTGGAGCGCGTCGGTGGCGACGGCCAGTCGGCGCTCGCCGTCGCGAGCGCGCGGAACCACGACACGCTGATCGATTTGCTGCTCGCGGCCAACGCAAACGCCAACGCTGTGGCCGCCGGCGGCCGCTCGGCGCTGCAGCTTGCGTGCGTGTCGGGGAACATCCGGGTGGTCAAGAAGCTACTTCAGGCGGGCGCGAGCGTCCACTACCGCGACGCCTTTGACGAGACGGCGCTCTTCATGGCGTCGCAGTCGGGCTTCGAGGCCATTGTCGCCGAGCTCCTCGCGGCGGGCGCGGGCGCGGGCAGCGGCGCAGCAAGGAGCATGTCCGAGGCGCTGCTTTGCGCCGCGGAAGAGGGCCACGTGGGCGTCGTGCGGCACTTGCTGGCTGCCCAAGCGGACATCGCCGGCCCGCGGACCTTGGTAGCGGCGGTGTGGCGCAAGCGAGTCGACGTCGCGCGACTTCTTCTCGAGGCGGGCGTCGACATGAACACACCAGGCGAGTATGGCCGCACGGCGCTGGAAACCGCGGTGCTGAGCGACTCGGTGGTCATGGTCGAGCTCCTCCTTGCTTGCGACGGGCTCCAGATCGATCTCTCATCGGGTCGTACCGGCAACACGGCCTTGCTCCTCGCCGCCGGCCGTGGCCAAGGAGACCTTGTGAGGCGCTTGCTCGCCGCTGGCGCCAACGCGCACCAAGTCAACAACTTGGGGGACACGGTGTTCGCACGAGTGTGTCGTATCCACGATCTCGAGTTGGTGGAGAGCTTGTTGGCACTCGGCGCGGAAGTGGACCGCCCGAACAATCGCGGGGTCTCGCCGCTCCTGGTTGCCAGCTCCGCGGGCAACGTCGCGGTCGTCGAGAGGCTTCTCGCCACGGGCCAAGTCGACGTCAACCGCGCGGACACGTCGGGCCGCACGGCGCTGTGGCTCGCGGCAATAGATCCCGACTATACGCTGACCGTACAAGTGTTGCTCGCCCACGGCGCCGACGTGAACCACATTGACCGTGACGGACACAGCGCACTCATGACTGCGGCAGAACGTGGCTGTGTTGATACTGTAGCTGCGCTGCTTGCTGCCGACGCCGATGCCGAGCTCTTCGACGTGCGTGAGGAAACCGCGCTCTTCCTGAGCGCAGCGCGCGGCCACGTGGACGTGGTGCGCCTGCTGCTCGCCACGGGCGTCGATGCCAATCGCGTGAACGTGGACGGGACGAGCGCGCTGATGGCGGCGGCGGCCAATGGCCACGTGGGAGTCGTCGCGGCGCTGCTGTCGTGCCACGAAGTAAACGTGGCGCTCGCCGATCTAAGCGGAAACACCGCGAGACACGTGGCACGCAATGCGCAAAGCACGACTGCCGAGTGCATGACAGAACAGATCGCGAGATTGGAGACGGTGATCGAGTTGCTTGTCGACTTTGAAGCTCACGGAGTCTTGAACGCGTAACACGGAGCGGCGGCGAGGACGAAAAGGCCGTCTACTCCCACCGAGTCTGGCCGTTCTCCAGCGCTGCAACGCCCAACAGACCCAAACAGCACGTGAGTGTGATTGCCAGCTCCCATCATCGGTCTGGCGCGACGTCGTTATGGCCGCGCGTCATGGGCGTCTACGCCCAGCAGCGCCCGAGCGGAAAAGATCGTGGTCAGGGGCTTCAATCGCCTTGGGTAATACTTAGTAGAGTTCGTTGCCGAAGGTTGGTAACGACTGACGGGACGTAGGCTCTTCGATTCAAGGGAGGTCGACGCGTGATGAGTCTGTGTCTCTGGTAAATGGTGAAACCCACCCAGAAGACTCCGCCTGTCCACCGCATGACGTAGGACGGTGCTCGTAGTGATCAACGACGGCTCACCGGTGAACCCCATCGCGAATGGCAATCGACATGGCTGGTGGCACCGATCATCGGATCCGTCCGGTACGGGCCGCCAGAGCTCACGGGTCAATCACGCGCACGTTGGCGCACTCCGTGGCAGCAAACAGCGCCGACCGTCCGAGCGAATCGGCGTGGTTTACGTCCACGCGGCCCCTGGCGAGCAGCGTCTCCACCACGGCCACGCCCAGCGCCAGCAGACGCGCCTCCATCGCCGCGTCCGCCCGACTGCTGTTTCTCGAAGCTTTGATTAGCGCCGTGGCGCCGCGCTGGTTGACGTGATGCACGTTCACGCCCGCTCCGTACAGCCTCTCGAGGTTGTCAACGCGACTCGTGGCGGTCGCGCATAGCAGTGCCGTGTCGCCGTCGACGTTAGCGTGGTTCACATCGACTCTCTCCACCGCGAGAGGCAGCGCCACGATCGCTTCATCGCCCCGTGACGCCGCCAGTGTCCGCGCCGAGTCGCCGCAGTTGGTCGTCGCGTTCGCGTCCGCGCCGGCGCTCAGCAGCACTCGCACGACGGCGGTGCGGCCAGCGCGTGTCGCCGCGAGCAGCGGGCACAAGCCATCACCTCCCACGCCGCAGTCTACGTCCGTTCCGGCACGCACCAGCTGCGCGACGATCATCGTGTCGTGACCGCGTTCAGCCCAGGCAGCGCGTCGCCGTGTCGCTGCGGAGAGCAGCTTGGCGACCACGTCCGGCATACCCAAGCGGCACGCGAGCGGGAGCGCCGACTCGCACCTGTGAGCCCCGCGATGCGTCCGCTACGAGCAGCGCGTCCAGCACGGCCCACTCCCCCGAGCGGACCGCGCACGTGAGCGCCGCGTCCTCGTCGCTGTCGCCGCCCACGTGGTCGTGTCTTGCGCCGGCTGCGACGAGCGTGGTCACCAAGCGCACGTGGCCGCCGCAGATCGCGAGTCCGAGCGGCGTCCACCGCGCGCGGGTCACAGTGGCGAGCGTCGCGTGGGCCTAGAGCAGCGTCTCCACGAGTGCGAGGTCGCCACGTGCGGCCGCCTTGTGGAGCGCCGTCTCGCCACGCACAGTGTCCTTGGCGTCGACACCGACGACGTCTCGCTCCTCGGCAGCGCGCGAGCGGGTCGGAGCAACGCACTCCCAGATGGAAGCCCGGCGATTGGTTCAAAATTGGGAGCTTTGTTTTATGTGTGCTTATCTGAGACCGTCAGGTCTGCATTAACAGGACTCCCCTTATAAGAACAAGCGCCGTGCTGTGCACAGAGAAGCTCTGGATCTTGGAAAGTCATCAGTCTCCAGTCGTTTGTTCGTGTAATCACTCTGATAGGCTATTAGAGAGTCATGGTGCGGGCGAAGTTGCCTTCGGCATCTGGGATGGCTGTAGATCGCTCGCTCCACACGCCGGTGTTGCGCACCACGTCATTCTCCTCGGACTGCTGCAACGTGAAGCTCGAGCGTGGTCTGAGCGACCAAATATTAATACGCGCGCACGTGGTGCTGCGTCTTGGGTAAATGTCAAAACCAGTACCCTTTGGATGGACATTTTGCAAAACGAGTACCCGTTGCAAAAAGAGTACCAGTTCCCTTCCGTTTGGCTCAGAAAATGGGCCTGCATGCAGAAAATTTCGGCGAGATTTCACCGTGCTTCATGCTGTTTCATGCGTAGCTTGTGATCTTGCCTTTGCCGATGGCTTTTTATGCAGTGAGAGCCCTGTTCGGTGAGGGAGAATGCCCGTTTCTAGTCGGGTAAGGGTATTCTTTTTGCAATGGGTACTCTTTTTGCAAAATGTCTGCCAACGGGTACTGGTTTTGACATTTACCCCTGCGTCTTGCCGTCTCGACGTCCGCCCCGTTTAGGACCGCCACGTCGCATGCAGCTGCTCTGACAGTGTCGGTTCTCCTGTGGTGACCAGATGATCCTATAACCTCTCATATTGGATGGATGTTACTCGAATGTTTTCTGTCGTCACGAGATTTTGCCCTTCGGAGCACATTCGAGGCACATCCTTTCGTACCTGCAGCTGCTGCAACGTAAGAGCGACATAAGTATCCGGATAACTGCTTCTTTACAAGTTTATGCAGGAAGATGTTGTATTGGATTCCATGCAGAAGTCTGGTGATGCTGGAAGAACTCTGGATCAAGATCCAGAGAATTGATGGACGGCTTGGAGGCCGCGGGGGCGCTGCGCGCTGCGGCGCGAGCTGGGGACGAGCGGGACGTGGCGCGCGCGCTGCTCGCCAGCGCGCCAGTCGACGCCACGGACGAAGACGGCGTCACGGCGCTCATGGAGGCCGCCCAGAACGGCCACATCGAGACTGCTGGTGCGCTGTTGGCGGCGAGGGCGGACGTCCAGCGCGCCGCTGACTCCGGGTGGACAGCGCTCGGCCTCGCTGTCCGCGCCAACCACGCGGCCATCGTGGAGATGCTCGTGCGCGCTGGAGCCGAGCTTGAACGCGTCGATGTCCAAGGCCAGTCCGCGCTTGCCGTCGCGAGTATGCGTGGCTACGACACGCTGATCGACGTGCTACTCGCGGCGCACGCGAACGTCAACACCATGGCCAGCGGCGGCCGCTCGGCGCTGCAGCTGGCGTGCGAGTCGGGGAACGTCCGGGCGGTGGAGAAGCTGCTCCTGGCCGGCGCAAGCCTCCACTTCCGCGACGGATATGACATGACAGCGCTCTCCATCGCGTCCCGGTCGGGCTTTGAAGCCATTGTCGCCATGCTCCTCGCCGCTGGCGCCGGCGAGGGCGACGACGCGGCGAGGACGAAGTCCGAGGCGCTGCTTTGCGCCGTGGAGGAGGGCCACGTGGGCGTCTTCCGGCAGCTGCTGGATGCCCAGGCGGACATCGCGAGCTCCTGCCCTTTGCTAGTGGCGGTGCGGGGCAAACAAGTCGACGTCGCGCGAGTTCTTCTCGACGCAGGCGCCGATGTGAATGCGCCAGACGAGTATGGCTGCACGGCGCTAGAAGCCGCGGTGCTGAGCGACTCCGTGGACATGGTCGGGCTCTTGCTCGCTCGCGACGGGCTCCAGGTTGACCACCCGACAGATCGTAATGGCAACACGCCCTTGCTCCTCGCCGCCGAGAGGTCAGAAGTAGACATCGTCAGGCCGTTGCTAGCGGCCGGCGCCAATGCGCGCTACGTCAATCGCTTGGGAGAGACGGTACTCTCACGTGTGTGCCGTATCCACGATCTCGAGTTGGTGGAGAGCGTGCTGGCACTCGGTGTGGAAGTGGATCGACCAAATAGTCGCGGGTTCTCGCCCCTCGTGGTTGCCAGTTCGGTCGGCAATGTCGCTGTCGTTGAAAAGCTTCTCGTCACGGGCCAAGTCGACGTCAACCGCGAGGGTGCGAATCCCCGCACGGCACTGTGGTTCGCGGCTCGCCGCGACCATACAGAAACCGTGGAAGCCTTGCTTGCTCACGGCGCCGACGTCAATCACGTCGACAACGACGGACGCAGCGCTCTCATGGTCGCGGCGGAAGCGGGTTGTGCTAATACTGTAGCCACACTGCTAGCTGCCAACGCCGATGCCGAGTTCTTCAACCTGCGTGACGAAACCGCGCTCATGCTGAGCGCAGCGCGCGGCCACGTCCACGCGGTGCGCCTGCTGCTCGCCTCTGCAGTGGTTGATGTCAATCGCGTGAACGTGGAGGGGACGAGCGCACTGATGACGGCGGCGGCCAATGGTCACGCAGAAGTCGTCGAGGCGCTGCTATCATGCAAAGAAATAGACGTGACGCTAAGAGATCGGCTCGGGAACACCGCAAGGCACGTGGCAAGTAATGCTCAAAGCATGATCGCCGAGTACAAGACGAAGGAAATCGCGAGATTGGAAACTGTGATCGCGCTGCTTCTCGACTTTGAAACTCATGGGGGAGTGAACGAGAAGCCCGGAGCTGCGGGGAAGAGAAAAAGGCCGTCCACTCCCACCGAGGCAAAGCGTCTTCCAGTGCGACCTCGCCCGACGGACTCAACCAGCAAAGGAGTGTGATCGCCGCCCGCGCAAAGTCGGTGGCGTCTCTATGCATGGGGAGGGGTGCGCAGCAGCACCCGAGGGTCGTGGTGGAGAGGCATTGATTCTCGTTATCCGCGAGGTGGGCATGTCATAGACCCGTGCCTAAACGGTGATTCCCACCCACAAGATTCCTTGTGGGTGGGAAAACGGACCGCTCAACGAAGTACGGACGGACCGCGCTCATAGTGAGTAACTACTGCGTACAGGTGGGTCAAATACTGGGTGAGCCAGCGGAATGCGCCTCTAGCATCCCCCATGTCTTCCTCCCGCGTCCATCTCGTCGCGTGAACTGGCGTGTACCGGTACAAGAAGGTGTACAGGCGTTTCTCTCACCCAACCCCCTCCCGAAAAGGAGTCGCACTGGATGTCAAGCTTGCGACTCATAGCGTGTGCCTTCCCGGCTCGTAATGAGTGTCCCCGCCACCTAGACTTTGTGGCTCACAAGTTGCGGGCACTGAGGGGTTTCACCACACCCCGGCGCTTCCATCGCTGACAGCGCTCACTTCTCAACGTGCCCGCTGCCACACAAGCAAGACTCCCATCACGATACGCCAAGCATGAAGACCTTCGCGCTCCTCATCGCCTCGACCGCCGCTGTGACGTCCGCAGAGATCCCGGGATGTGACATCGCGAGGCTGCTCCCCATCTTCACGGGTTCGAACGCCAAGGCGTGTACATCCGAGACCGGGTTCACCCCGTTCACGTTCGCTGTCCCTCCGGTGGAGCAGCTCCGGAACGTGTGCACGAACGCTCGCTGCGGCGCATTCTTCCTCGAACTCGCGACTGCAGTACCCACCGAGTGCGTGCTCGCCACCATCCCCTTGAAGGCGGGCTTCCTGGATCTGTTCCCGCCTGCCTGCGCCAGTGCGTTGGCGGATCCGACGGCCACGTCCAAACCCACACCGGCGCCGACAACATCGGAGCCAACGGTCACACCCAAGCCCACGCCGGCGCCGAAAACGGCGTGAGTCTAACGCCGTGCCCAGCAGCTCTGCTCGCATTCGTACATTCTTCGTACCACACTTATGTAGTACGTACCGGGTCCCCAGACACCAATGAATACGACAACATGGGATAAACCCCCAAAGCACACGATGGTTTTCTTGTCGTGGCTTACGTAGTCCGTGGCTAATGCCGAACTCTTCCCAGAGACAAGGTAGTCCTTGTCCACGAAGGGAGCTTACCCGTCCAGGTACTCGTAGCTTTGCATGAGAGGAACAGAGAACGCGTCTGCGCGCACCAGCTGCACGACGATCGTGAACTGACCGCTACAGCCGCCGTGAGCGCCGCCACGTATCCAGCCGTCTCGCCACGAGAAACAGCTTGGGCGGCTACGTTCGGTAGACCTTCGTCGCCATCCTGTCGTGACGTGAACGTGGCCATCGCGGATCACACGTCCGCTGGCACTGAGCGCTCTCACCAAGTTGATGAGTACAGTAACTGCGGCCACTGGTCGATCGCCGCGGTGGGCAAACACGGAAGCAACATTTTTGAACATGATTGTCAGGCAGGAACTACACAACACGATAAATCTCAGGTGCGAAATCTCTCTTGTGCCGTCGTGGCTCAGGTAGTTGCAGGATTTGGGAGACCTTTGATTAAGACTGAAGCCTCCAGAATCACGGCGAGTCTCTCTACACGCCAGCCCATTCAGCAGGACTCACTCCGCACCACGCCACGTCGCCTCCTCGACCGCCGCCGTGGCCTCCGCAGAGATCCCTGGGTGCGACAGTTTGAGCCTGATTTCCGTCTTTTTTCGGCGGCGTGTACGGCCGAGACCGGTTTCAACCCACGCACGTTTGCCATCCCTCAGGCGGAACAGCTCCGGAACGTGTGCAAACGCACAAGAATGCGCTACAGTGTAGCGCATTCCTGCGCGGATTCACGGCCGCAGTGCCCAACGAGTGCACGGTCAACAGTGTCGCAAGAATATGGTAGCACTTGTAGAGGAAGCTGTCGGGGCTGGCCAAGTCCCGCACCAAGATGGTGGATTCAGAATACAGCCTCCCGATCAAGTCGGGCTTTCTGGGCCTCTTCCCGTCCGCCTGCGCCAACGCGTAGATCGGTCCGACTGCCACGAAGGCCCACGTTGGCGTCGACATCAGTGTGAGCTTTCGCGACCGTTGCCGTCCTGCATTCAAGGCACATATTTCATTAGCGCATACTACGTAGTAAACGACTTCAATCTCTAAACATGCCAAGTTGCCGAGTGATTCCACCTTTATACCCACCGCGAAGGCTTGCCTTCGAACTTGCAGGGCGCATCCTGATCTTGACTCCGGTTTGTTGACTTGCTCAGGTGTGCTGGCGCGTGGCGTAAACTGGAAGCAATCCGAACGAGCGCGGGCTAGTCGCATCAAGGGGCCACGCGCTTGCGCATGATCCACTACTGGTAACTTGCCCCGCAGCGGCTTGTCTTTCGGTTGCTCCACTCTGATATCAGCTCCCAAGCAAAGAGAACAGTCATGCGGGCAAGAGATGAAAGGCATGCTTCCGCCACCCGAGTCTATTCGTCATCCAACTCGAGCGTGAAGTCAAAGGGCTTCCACTGCGTCTTGAACTGCTTGGTCAGCGCCTCCTCCTCGGGCTTGGGCACGACGCAGAACTTCCAGTTGGCACGACGCGGCACGCCGAGCACGCACGCGGCCGCGTGGCGGCCAAACTGCATGTACTGCTTGGCCTCGACAAAGTTGAGCAGTCGCACGGTGCCGCCCTGGCCGTCGGGCACTTCGGCGTAAAAGTACGGCTTCCCGTCCGTGAGCGTCTTGACGTCGTCCTCGGGCTTGAGCTCCTCGAACTTGACGTTGTACTTTTCGCCTTCCTGGAGGAACGCCTGGTGCGCGATCGCGGCCTTGGCGCGCGGTACGCCCACGACCTGCAGGTGACAGTGCGTGGCGCCGACCGTGAGGATGTTGCGGTCAAAGACGATCATCTCCTTGTCCTGCGCGTCAAAGTACGCGCGCAGCGCCGTCTTGAACCGTTCGACTTCCTGCAGCGTCGACGCGCTGAGCTTGGTGGTCGAGGCCTCGTGGGCGATCGGCACGATGAGCACGTGGTCTTCGTTGATCGCGCCCTTGGGCATCGCCAGGTATGCTTCCTGGCCGATACTCACAATCAAGTGGCGCTCAACGCTGGGCGTCGCGAGGCAGAACCAGCACTCGGTGCGCTCCGGCACGGGCGGCGCGCGCGGGCGTTGGTGCTGGTCGCGCGGACGCAGCGCACCGGGGTGCTGTCCTCGCGCCGCGATCTTCTGGTCGTAAAAGAACTGCGCGCCGCTGTTGCCCTTGGCCGTGAGCTCCGCGATCTGCTCGGCGCTGAGGCCCCCGCCCGGTCGGGGGGCGTTTACGCGCTGCCGCTTGGCCGCTGGCTCGAAAGAACGCTGTTGCTGCTGCTGTTGCTGCTGAATCTCGTATTGCACGTACGGGTTCTGGGTCGTTCCCGCCGGGATGTCGAGCTGGTCGCCCTGCTGTTTCGCGCTCGGCACGACCGAGAGCGCGTGAAGGTACTTTTTCGTCTTGTCTTTCGATGAGTTCACACCGCAGAGTCCGATGAGGCGCGTGAGCTGCTTGCGGCCGGACGACGCCGCCTCGGTCACGTACGGCAGCCGCTGGTAGAAGACGCCGCCGTCGCTGGCGCGCGCGGCGCTCGTGATGTGGTACCGCGGCGCAAACTGCTTGAGCAGCGAGGCCAACGGGCTGCTCGTCTGGATCGTCTTGAGCTCCTCGGGCACCTGGAGGTCGGGCATCAAGTGCTCAAAGCTGCAATCATAGAGTGAAAGTAAGTCCCCTCCGTGGTTCTTAAGGTAGATTCTCATGCCTCTCCAAAACGTACTGCGCCGCGTAGTCCGCCGTGAGCAGAAAGTCCACGTCCGCATCCCCTTCCTTCTCGAGCGCCGCGCGCAGCTTGTCGACCTGCAGCTTGGAGTACGTCGGCTCGCCCTTGCTCTCGTCCTGGTGGCCCGCGAGAAACGCGATCTTGAGCCCGGCGACGGTCGCCACGCCCTGGCGGCCCAGCACGAAGCAGTTGGGCAGCAGTTCCACGGGCGACGCCTCCTCCTCCTTCTGCTTCTCTAGCGCATCGCGCAGCTTCTGCACCAGCGGCGCCTGCGACGCGTCCGCCTCCCACTGCGCGAGCGCCTCGCCCGCCGGGAGCACGTACGTGGGCAGCGGCACGCTCTTGGCGCCCGAGACAAAGTCGCCGGGGAACGGCAGCGCGCGCCCGACGCAGAGCAGCGCGTCGTAGGGCGACGCCGCGTGGAGCTTGCGCGCGCGCTCCCACACCAGCGGCCACGCGCCGTCCACCTGCCCGCACAGCAGCAGCTTCACCATATTCGAGCTTTTCGATCAGGACTGCCCCATTATTGGTCTCGAACCGCTCCAGGGGCTACTATACGAGATGAGACAGAACCTCGCTTGAGTGGCCTGAACCCATCTGATCCAATGTATCTGATACGTAGCTCTTGGTCTTAGAGTTTCAGAGTGAGACGGGAACGACAGATGGAAGATCAGCGTCTAGGGAGAGACGTTGCGCGTCTGCTATCGTCGAGAGAGTGAGAGAGAGCTGGAGGAGCGGCACGGACGAAAGCGCGCTGGTGTCCCTTCAACAGGTTGGCTTAGGCGCCCAAGTGGTGTCTCTCTGCCGCACGTCGGAATGACCACCCGACCGCGTGGGATCCGTCGGCTGGTCCGACGGATCGTGAGTGGCCTTCTGTGGTAGAAGAGCTGGCCGGCGCGGGCGGAAGATCGCCACGAGATCCCCACACAGTATGGCTCTGCTCGAGTGGCCTCGGCAGCCACATGCGCAGCATGGGAGACAAGAGCGCATTCCACAAGACTCGCTAGAGCACCCAAGCGAGTATTCGTATTCGGCGACGCACCACATTCCCATCGCCAGCATCATGAAGCTGCTCCGCGCGATCGTGTTCGCGGCGCTCGCCGTACTCTTCGCAAGCGTCTCGACCGACGCGCAGTGTGCACGCGTGCGGAAGAACTGGAACGCGCTGACGGCTCAAGAGAAGGCGACGTTTATCGGCGCGCTGAAGTCGGCCATGGACTCGGGCGCGTACACGCGGTTCATCGAGATGCACACAGAGATGATGTCCGAGATGGAGGCCCACCAGCAGTGCATGTTCGTGTACTGGCACCGAATGTTCCTGCTCGTCTTCGAGAACATGCTGCGCGGCCAAGGAGCGCAGTACGCGTGCGTGACCGTGCCGTACTGGGACTGGATCACCGACCAGAGTCGCTTCGTCGCCGGCCAGTGCCGCAGCGTGGGCGGCTGCTCGAGTGCGCTCACTGAGCTCGGAGGCGTTCCCGCCGGTATGCGGCAGTCGACAGCCAACGTGAACGGCTACGGTGTCTCCGGGTTCTGCGTTGCCACGTCGCCGCTTGATCGGTTTTGCGAGAGCCCAGCGCGGTGCACACGGTGCGTCCCGCGCGGCAACTGGAACGCCGCCGTCCCGCCGGGCTCCTCGTCGTACGCGTCCGTCATGAGCCAGATCTTCGGAGCCACCAGCATCGGCCAAATGTCGCCGCGTCTCGAGCAGGGCGCGCACAACAACATCCACTCGAACCTGGACGGTATAATGGCGACGCTACTGTCGCCCGCCGACCCGGTCTTCTGGACCCACCACGCCATGGTCGACTTGCTCCACGTCATCTTCCACAAGTGTCGCGTCGGCACCGCCCGCCTCACGTTCGAGCAGAAGGCGAACCACCCAGTCGCGTGGGCCTCGTGCGGTCGTCGCAATGGCGGCGCGTTCAACCCAGCGGATACCATCACGATGCGTTCGGGCGGTGGGTCGACGGGCCGCGCCGTGGTCCCCGGCTCCCAGAACCCACTACTCGCCCCGTTTTTTCAGGGCGTGCCCAACCGTTTCGCCGACCTCATGGACGCACGCGATTTGGGATACACGTACGAGCTCTCGGGTTTGACGGCATCGATGTACGGTCAGTGTGACGGCACCACGGCGGGAGACGATACTCCTCGACCAGCGCCAGTGCCTCAACCAGCCCCAGTTCCCCCGGTGGTTCGACCCGTTCCTGTCCCCCCGGTGGTTCGACCATCAACTGTGATCGTGCGGCCATCGACGCAGCGATGGACGTTCCGGTGGCCATTTGGCTTTGGCCGGTCTCTGCGGAGCGCCGCGGACGCTTCTCCTGACGCTACCACTAGCATCTCTCCGCCCAGCGGAAAGGTCCGGGCTCCCGACTCGGAAGGCGTGCCATTCGTTGTCACCAATCCGGCGAAGCAAGTGGCAATGCCACCGCCGACGGAGGCTCCAGCCGTGCAGGCGATCGCCGACGCTGTGATTATCAAGGACTCGGTTCTGGACCCGGTTGTGCAAAAGGTGCGCGACTGGCACGCCGCCATGGTGACGGCGGCGGGCGGGCCGTCGCAAAAGGCGCTCGACACTGTAGAACGCATGGCCTGCGCGTTCCAGGACGAGTGTCTGGGCGGCGTCAAGGACTTTTCGCCCGAGTTCAAGAAGACGTGGGGCGCTGGCACGGCGCGCTGCAAGGCGATCGTGGACGACCTGAAGGCGGGCACGACCAGCATCTGCGTGGCCGACTGGAAGCAGCAGATGACCGAGCGCTTTGGCTGTCCGATCCCGACGTCGAGCGGCGGCAGCGGCAACAACAGCAACTCGCCGATTCAAAAGGCCGTGTGATCTGTGGGTTCATCCCCTGCGTGTCTTGTGATCGTGTGTAATGGACTGTGTGGTAATGGAGGAAATCCAAATAGAGTAACATAAAACGCATCTCGTTCGTACCATCGCATAACCATTCGGCTCATTCGATCTTCATCATGAAGTTGGGGTCCCGCCGGTACTTGTTCTCGAAGCGCTCCATCCAGCGGTCCAGCAGGTTCGTCGGGATCGTCATGTACGCGTTCGTGTTGCTCGTGGAGAACGACGTCATGTAGTTAAATAGGTCCTGCGCGATCTTGAGCGCGAACGCCTTGCGCTCCGCGAGCCCGCTGGCCTCGATGCCCAGGTTCTTGACGTTGTCCAGCGGCTCGATCGAGACGCCGAGCTGCAGCACCGGCTGGCCGGCCACGTCCGGGTGCGTGGGCCAGCCCGTGCGGAAGATCGCGCTGGGCTTCTCGGCGAAGACCGTGCCCACGAGCTGCCAGTTCTGCAGCGCCGGCACCGCGAAGTAGAGCACGGCGCCGTAGCCGGCCGGTACGGGCGAGGTCGGCAGCAGGAAGAACGTGAGGTCGGTCACCTGGATCGGGTCGCCGATCTCCGTGACGTACCGCCCGGGGCCGATCTCTCTGTCATATCATACAAGCACACACATATTAGTTACACCCCTCGCGGAGACAGAGGCGGAAGCGGCGGCGGCGGCGGAGACGCACTGGAAGTCAGTCTGCACGGGGCGCCCGGCGACCACGAGGCCGAATTGCGCGAGGCTCATCTGGGCGTCTGTGAGTTGATTCGGAAACTGGCCAAAAATGAGCTCCTGGCGGTTTGGACGAACCGCTCTTTTATTACCTATCAGAGGTTTTGATGTGATCTGGTTGACGTTCCGGAACGTTCTGGAACAGCCGGTGGGCGTAAAGAAGAGCGCCGGTCACAGTGAATATAAACTGCTGGAGGCTCTTGGGTTAGAGCGTAACCAGCAATTATTGGTCAATCGGGTAGATATTGTCACGGGCAATTATTGGGCGTTGGAATGCGGCCAGCGCTGTCGGGGTTCTAATAGCATTTGATGGATCTGCCTTTGCCGATTGCCGTGTGTTGTAGTTCATGGTACGTCGTACTAGTGTACAGGCTGCTCTAGACGCGGTCGTGGAGCCGTCGCACGTCGATTTGCACCTCCGACGGCCGGCTGCTCGTGCTGGCCGTGAACGTCGCGCTGGGCCGCGACTCCGGGGCCACGTACGCGCCGCCACCGTTGGCTGCGTTCGTCGTCGCTGTCGGTCGTCCAGTGCCTCGTGCCAATGGCGGCGTGCCTGGGTCGCACTGTGGGGTGAGCAGGTTCCGGCCGAGCTGGTTGGATTGCTGTCGCGAGAGTCTCTGTCGCGCCTCGCGACGGAAGCGGCGCCGCTGGAAGAACACGAACACGATCACGCAGAGCGAGATCACGATGAGCGCGGCTGAGCCCACGACGAGGTACATCCACCAGATCCAGAAGAAGCATGGCTTGCTGGAGAACGGCAAGTACGAGCTCAACAGGCTCTTCTTGCGGTCCGTAGAGGAGACGCAGTCGCAGATCGAGTCCGCCGAGCCCTGCAGCTTCTCGACCGTGATGGTCTTGGTCGACGTCACGCCATTCGGACACGACTTTGCCACGCCCAACCCGAGACGCTGCGTTTCGCGGTCGTGGGCCGTGAAGAGTCCGTCCATGAACACGTCGCCCAGCAGCGTTTGCTCGCCCTCGGAAATGCCGAACACGCGGCACCGCTGGACGCCAAAGTTCGTGTACAGCATGAGCGGGCGCCAAATGTACTCGGGTGGGATCGTGATGCTGATCTGCTGGTCTGTGTGGCCGTCGAGCGCAAGCGAGATCGTGAGCGACGGCATATCGAAGATGGTCGCGTTCGGGTTCGTCGGGTCGCACACGCTGCCGCAGCACGGCACCGAGTCGCTGAAGAACGAGTCGCCCAGACCGGGGACGATCTTCTGAACTTTGGTGCGCAGGCTCTCGACGATCTTCGCGTACACGGCCGACGGGAACGCCATGTTGCTCGTGCCCGAGTCGATGATCGTGCGCGGCGAGTTGATGTCCTTGCATCCCACGTCGAGCAGGTCGTCGCCCACCTTGATGGCCGTCGTGAGCACGTTGTACCAGCGCTCCTGCACGAGCGGCGTGTACACGAGTTCGTCCTTGTAGTACACGTCGCCGTTGGCGCCGGTCGTGCCGCCCAGCAGCAGCTCGCCCGAGTACAGCGAGTCCGTGTACGACACGTCCTTGATCAGCAGCGACTGGAGCGAGCCGCAAAGCAGCGTGCTAAACACGTTGGGCAGCGCCTTGGCCGCCTGGATCGTCTCGAAGTACGGCGCCGGCGGGTTCGTCGTGGGCGACGCGATGCTCGGGTACGCCAAGCCGATGATGCCGTCGTACCCGGACTGGATAAAGTTGGACTGCTGCTGGATCTCAGTGAACGGCACATCCGTGACGACGCCGATCTCCGAGGACGAGAGCGTGTCGCGCACGAGCGCGCCGCTCCACGAGCCGGTCACGTAGCTCACGCTGATCTGCTGGCCCTGGTCCGCGCAGGTCGAGGACGCCGCGCACGAGTAGAGCGACGTGCTGGTCGCGGAGCAGCAGTCGGCCGTGACCACGGCCGTGTTGGACGAGCCCGTGTCGATCAGCAGGTTAAACTGTTTGCTCGATTGGCTCGTGTACAGCGGGGAGCCGACTGTGACCTCCACGTAGTATGCTGTATAAGGACAAAGCGACGGTAAGCACACAGTAACCTGAACAGCTAGAGTGAGTAGGAAGCAAGACGCACCGAGGCCCGTGGGCAGCCCGTAGAGCTTCTGCTGGACGATATTGCCGCTCGCCTGCGCGGCGCCCAGCGCGGCCCACGCGGTCGCCAGCATCCCAAGCGTCGTCTTGGCACCGCTGGCGGTGTATGAACGCGGCCGCCGCCGGCGAACCGTCGCGCTCGTGGCGAGAGCTCCCGTCGTCATCGCGCGGGAGAAGGAAGAAATGGAAGAGTGGACGTCCCGCTCGCGCCCTTCAAGAACTCCGGACGCGAGGCGCGCGCGCTTGCCGTGGTCGAGGTGGTCGCGTGGTCGCCCGGCTTATAAACTGCCACCGCTGCCTTCCGCCGCTGCCACCGCGAGCCGGCCCCCTGTCCTCCGCTTCGCATGCTGAAGCGGTGCAGCCGGTACAATCGGGGAAACTCCGAGCCTCTATAAATAGCACATGTTCCCAACATCTCATCAATGCATTCATGCGATTGTGGTGAAATTGGCTCTGTCAGAACCTGTTATAATTGATAACAGGCCGGCTGAGCTGCTGGACACGCTGTCCCAACGTGATCAGCCGTCTAAGTCCCCCGTGTCACACTGGGCTTTTTTCGACCGTGTGACTCCGGAGCTGATCACGAGAAGCAACTCTTTGCGTCCGGCCGGTACATTGGTCAAGTTGAGGCGCTGACTCCTCCTCTGCACACTGGCGATCAGCGCCGCCGCTCGGTTTTATCATCCCCCGATCGGAACTGAAGAGACCATGCCGTCGTAGGCGTCGTTGGCGTCGCGGGCGCTCGAATGTCGTGGGAACCGCCAGTGTCGTCGTCCAGCGGCGCCACTGATCGCTTGCTGTTGCGGCTGGACTTGCCCTCTCTCTTCTGGCGGCGCGGGGGCTTGGAGAAATCCAGAGTCCAGCTCTTTTGCTTGGGCTTTGCCGCGGGCTTCACCTTGGCGGTGGCGTCTGTCGCAGCGTGAGGCGTCCGCGATGGGAAGAAGCGGTGGAGGTTCTGGCGCAGCTCGTGCTGGTGACGCTGCATGTCGAGCAGCACGCGGTTCTTCGTGGGCTTGCGCTGCTTCGGGTCATCCTCGTTGTCGTCGGCAGACGGAGGCGGCTGGTTTAGCTCTTCATCCAGTCGGTCCAGCTCGAGATCGGTCATCTGCAGTGCGTTTGGGTACGGATCGCGAAAGCATGAGAGGAAAAGCTGCTTGTAGCTGTATCGCACGCGCGCGAGCAGATACCACACGACCTTGGCAACATAGAGCAGCAGCATGAGGTAGAGCACAAATACCACGACGTTGGCAGCCGTGCTCAGGTCTTGGTCGCACGTTTTCGCCGACGACGCAAAGGCCCAGCGCTGGCCCACCAGCAGCCACGCGACGTAGCCCACTGTCGCGGTGAGCATGAGCATCGTGACCACGTTCTTGAGTCGGAGATGCAGGTAAAACCACTGCCTCACGAGCACGGGCAGGCACGCTGCGAAAGGCGCGAGCAAGCCCAAGATCATCAAGAAACCAGCGAGTGGCTTCTCGCACTCGCGCGAGAGATAGACGCATCCAAGCACGAACGAGACGATCGCCATGTTGGCCGTCACGAGACTGAACGCGTTATCGATGTAGTGCGCGGACCGCTGCGTGTGCAAGTCGAGCACTTCGTCCTCGCGCTGCGCCTGCAGTTCCTGGGCCAGCAGCCGACGCCGCTCAAGCGCCGTCATCCCGCGCTCGTGTGGGCCCTCATCCGATATCACTTCATTCTCACTCGTGGCTGAACTCTCCTGATCGCTGACCACGCGCATCGTTCACGTCTCCCCGGCGAGTAGACGAGTGCGAGGATGCCCACATCCACCACCCACCTCCGCGTAGTGCACAGGAATAGCTCCTCAAGCTCCATTATGGCTTCATTCGTACCTACGCGGAGAATCCACCAGCTCCAAACCAACCTACTAAAACCGTTTTACTTCTAAGTACGATTTCGACCACTAAGTTCGATTTGATCCTGGTGGAAGGCGCCCCATTTTCCCCTTCCGGCCTGGGAACCGGGACTAAACGCCACCACCCACGCGGCCGGGCGGATCTCTCGCTCTCCATCTCTCCTGAGCCCCCCCAAGCGCCACGATGATGAAGAAGTCGGGCGTGAAGAACCGCGCGCCGGCGCCGATCCAGATCACGGCGGAGCAGATCCTGCAGGAGGCGCAGGACCGCAAGGAAGACGTGCTCAAGCCCACGCGGCGCCGCATCGCCGACGCCGAGGAGCTCGCGGACTACCGCATGAACAAGCGCAAGGGCTTCGAGGACGAGCTGCGCCACCAGCGCCACCACATGGGCACCTGGATGAAGTACGCGACCTGGGAGGAGAGCCAGCACGAGTTCAAGCGCGCGCGCTCGGTGTTTGAGCGCGCCATCGACGTCGACTACAAGACGCCCACGGTCTGGCTCAAGTACGCCGAGATGGAGATGCGCCACAAGTTTGTCAACCACGCGCGCAACGTCTGGGACCGCGCGGTGACGCTGCTGCCGCGCGTGGCGCAGTTCTGGTACAAGTACGCGTTCATGGAGGAGATGCTGGGCAACCTCAACGGCGCGCGCCGCGTGTTCGAGCGCTGGATGGAGTGGCAGCCCGACGACCAGGCGTGGTACTCGTACATCAAGCTCGAGCTCCGCGCGAAAGAGGTCGAGCGCGCGCGCCAGCTCTACGAGCGGTACGTCGCGAGCCACCCGGTGGAGAAGGCGTACATGAAGTTTGCCAAGTGGGAGGAGAAGGACCAGCGCCAGCTCGTGCTCGCGCGCCAGATCTACGAGCGCGCCATGGTCGAGCTGCGCGACGACGAGAAGACCGAGCTGCTGTACACGGCGTTCGCGTCGTTTGAGGAGCGATGCCGAGAGATTGAGCGCGCGCGCGCCATCTACACGTACGCGCTGGACCGGTTACCGAAGGAGGACGCGCCGCAGCTCTACAACGCGTTCATCACGTTCGAGAAGAAGCACGGCGACAAGAAGCGCATTGAAGAGGTGGTCATCGCCAAGCGCCGCGTCGTGTACGAGCAGCAGGTCGCAGCCAACGCGCTGGACTACGACTCGTGGCTCGAGTACATCAAGCTGGAAGAGAACGAGGCTGTGGCGACGCAGCACTTTGGACTCGTGCGTGACGTGTACGAGCGAGCGATCGCGAATGTGCCGCCAATCGAGGAGAAGCAGTACTGGCGACGATACATCTACCTCTGGATCAAGTACGCGCTTTTTGAAGAGCTCATCGTCGCCGACGAGTCGCCGGACCGCGTACACAACGTGTACAAGACGTGTCTGTCGATCGTGCCGCACAAGAAGTTTACGTTCGCCAAGATCTGGGTGCTCTTCGCCAAGTTCTTGGTTCGCCAGCGAGACGTGCAGGCCGCTCGGCTCACGCTCGGCGAGAGTATCGGCAAGTGTCCAAAGAAGAAGCTCTTCCGTAGCTACATTGAACTCGAGCTGATGATGGGCGAGATCGACCGGTGCCGGAAAATCTACGCGCAGTTTCTCGCATACGACGCACAGAACTGCGAGACGTGGCAAAAGTACGCGCAGCTCGAGCGTCAAGTCGGCGAAGTCGAGCGCGCGCGCGCGATCTATGAGCTGGCCGTCAAGCAGCCCGTGCTGGACATGCCTGAGATGATCTGGAAGGCGTACATTGACTTCGAGATCGAGAATGAGGAGTCGGAGAACACGCGGCTGCTGTACGAGCGCCTGCTGGAGCGAACCAAGCACGTCAAAGTGTGGATCAGCTTTGCACAGTTCGAGGCCAAGCAGGACCGCGAGGCCGCGCGCGAGGTGCTGGATCGTGCGTTGCGGTACCTGAAGGAGCAGGTCGCCGAAGAGAAGAAAGAAGAGCGCGTGCTGTGTCTCGAGACGTGGCTCGCGATGGAGCAGGAGTGGGAGAACGACGCGCAGGTCAAGAAGATCAAGGACATGATGCCCCGCAAGGTCACGAAGCAGCGCATGGCATACGCCGAGGACGGGGTACGTGGCACTGATATGTGCGTTTGTGGTGTGCACCGGTGGACTCGTGAGACTGACGCGGTTTTGTTTTGTTTGCAGACGGAACTGGGCATGGAGGAGTACACGGACTATATTTTCCCGGACGACGAGAAGGCCCAGTCGCACCTCAAGCTGCTCCAGGCCGCGCAGCTCTGGAAGAAGAAGAAGCGCCTGCGCGAGGAAGGCGAGGACGCCGCCGAGCCCGACGCCGCCGCCGCGGACAGCTCCTAGTTCCAGCCTCGCTGTCCACATACCTCAAAACGCATATTCGCTCTTATACGATCGTATGTCACCTTGCCATTTGAGCCTTTTATTGCGAGTTTCACCCTGTGAAGTGTCACAGTTGACAACCTCTATAAACCCATATTCGCCGTCGACACGGTCTCCTGTCCCACACGCCACACATGAAAGATTCGCATTTCGTTTCAGCCACCACCGCAGAACAAGCTCGTAAGATGGCGCCGCTGTGGATCGCGCGCGCTGCGCTGCGCCGCGTGCCTCGCGCCGCCTCCGCCCCGTCTCTGCACTTCCGCGCGCGCAGCACGCTCCGCTACAACGTGGCCGACGAGCGCCTGGGCATCGGCTACCTGCCGCTCGAGCCCGAGGAGCTCGAGGCCGAGCAGGAGCTCGTGAGCTTGCTGCCCGACTTCCAGCAGGCCATGGACGTGCTTCACGGCGACAGCGACCGGTTCAAGCAGCTGCCAAACGCCAAGAAGGCGGCGCTCGCGCTGCCCTCGCTCGAGCGCACGGTCGAGATCTGCCGCTCGGCCATGGGCTTCAAGAGCGTGTACCTGCTCGCGGCGCTGCGCCACCTGTTCCTCACGCAGTTTGCCGCGGGCCAGCACGCCGCGGCGACCAAGACCATGCTCGAGCGCGGCGAGGTGATGGACTGGCCGCTGCCCGAGCAGGAGCGCGTGCTGCGGCTCTTTTTGCGCCAGGGCCAGCCGGCGCGCGGGCTCGAGTGGTGCCAGAAGGAGGTGTTCACGGCGCTCTTCCCCAAGGACGCGACCGTGCCCATCAAGTGGACCATGTACGAGCTCATCGCCAAGTCGCTCCAGGACGGCACGAGCGCGCTCCACGTGCGCGACCCGATGTTCGCGCGCGCCGTCGAGGTGCTCCGCGAGAAGAAGGACGTGGCCGCGCACGAGCACACGGACGACTCGCTGCTGAGCCACGAGATCCCGCACCTGCTCTCGCAGTACGGCGCACTGAGCCTAGTCGCGAGCGACGCGCTGGTCCAGCACGTGGACGAGCTGAGCGAGCAGCAGCGCGCGAGTCTCACGCAGGCCGAGACGCTCTGGCGCGAGGCGCTCGAGTGGGTCGAGCGCATCAAGACACACCACCCGACCGTGGAGGAAGACGAGCTCGCGACGGGCGTCGACGCGCCGTTCGAGGCCTGGATCCAGACCAACCTGGGCGAGCTACTGCTGCGCATGAACCGCACGGAGGAGGCCATGGAGGTGCTGGGCAAGGCGCTCCAGACGCAGCAGCACGCCAAGGGCGGCAACGCGCTCGCGCTCAGCCGCGTGCTGGGCAAGATCGCGCGCGGCTGCCACGTGAACGGCCAGGCCGTGTCGAGCGAGGGCCTCTACACGTCGGTGCTGGACGCGTTCGAGAAGGAGCCGCACCTGTCGCTCACGGACCAGGTCGAGTACGCGATCGCGCTGCGCGGGTACGGCGCGCTGCTGAAAGACTGGGACAAGCGCGAGAAGGACTCGCAGCTCAAGTTCGCGAAGGCCGAGGAAGTGGACCGCGCGGTCGCGGCGCAGTGCGCGCAGCACCAGAGCGCGGCGGCGCTGCACCCGGTGTTCTACCTGCCGCTCTGAGGTCTTGGAAGAGCCAAGGACCAAGCACGTCGATGAAAATGTGAAACTTGCTTTAATATTTGTTGAGTTGTTATCAGTTTTGAGGCTCAGCGATCAGCGGTGTCCGAGACGCACTCAGCCGCTACGCTGGATACGCATCCACCGAGGGCTTGCGGCTGTAATGCCCCGAGTTTGAGTTGTCCTACGTGTTCGCGACTTGAGGCTGAAGCCATCGGAGGAACCTATGCGGCGCTGATCGAAGGCAGTACAGCGTTGGGCTGTACCGCCACGCCAGAAACATTGCGTACCCGTGCCCAACTCGGGGCGCCCAAGACGTGTGGGAGTTGGTCGCGAGGCTCGCAGCGGATGAAGTGCCAGAACGATCGTCGCGTTTTGAACCGGGACATGACTCTGTAGCTTGCTGTTTACATCGCCACTGGGTTCTGATGGATAGCAGTGGTGTTGCCGGTTTTTTGGTGAGCTCACGCCTTGCTGGAGGAGGAAACAAGAAGCCGTGGTGTTCGCGGAAATAGCTTTTCAAGCGCACAGTCTTTCCATCGCACTCACTCACTAATCCCAATATTGCACACGTCGCATAAACTCGTAGTGGCTTCAACCGGGTTCTGTTGCGGTGCGACACAGCTTGTCGCATACCAGATCCTAGACAGAACAGCTCGCCGGGTACGCGTGCGACTTCAACGTCGAAGCAGCACGAATCCACCACCACTAGCATGTAACCAGGGACAAGCGGAACCGTACCGGTATCGAACCATGATCCACGCAGCGGCCGAGTCGCTCCATTCCCAAACTTTCTCCAGTGCCCACAACACTCAACACCTTCCAAACGCTCCCATCACTATGTGCCTCATGGACGACGACTGCTGCCTCTGCTGCTGCGCGGACGACTGCTCGTGCTGCCTACTTGGTGGCCTCTGCGGCGCCTGCTGCGCGGCCGGCGCGCAAGACCGAGAGAACGAGCGGCGCCGCGAGGCTCGGTACTACCAGCAGCAGCCCATGTACGTGCAACCCGTGGCGGTCCAGCCGGGCTACGGATACTACCAGCAAGCACCGACGCCGCCGTACGCGCAGCCCGTGGGGCAGGGGTACCGATACGCCTAAGAACGACAAGCGGTCGAACGAAGACCCACACGCTAGTTCTACTCCATCAACCAAAGTGTACATATAACTGAGACCACTACATGTAATTGAGATCACTAGAAAAATAGACGAGAAGACCATCACCGAAATCACTCGCTGCTACGCGTACTCTGTTCTTGCACAGCGAAATCATCCACCGCCGGCCATCGTGACGACCTCGACGATCCGGCAAACTGATGGATATCACTTGGTACGCCACGGGCGTCGAGCCGCGTCGTCGTTCGCCAGCTCCGCTCGCAACTGCGTCCGACTCGCGAGTCGGGTGAGTCGGTTTCCGACGACTTCACACAGACTCGCTATTGTGGAGAGGCACGTAGCGGCACGGACGCTGGTGGCGAGCCGCTTAAGCCTCTTGTTCACAGGGTTACGCAGGTTACATGCAGTGCATTGATGCACGCGTTCGAGTGCAGTAACCCGGTCAGCGAAGTGTAACCTCAACAGCAGCAGTGCACCGTCTCGCAAATCATGTCGCGTGATATATGAGACACATGGAGCTCTCTTCCACCGCGAACCCCTCGGCCAACGCGCTGTGGCATGTCGATGATGGACAGTCCGTCCGCCGGCGTGAGCTGGTTCACTTGATACTGTAGCCACCGGAAAGGACCCAGGCGAGCTGATCATGACCATCTAGGACCTCCGACAACAACAACCGTGGCCTCCAACTGGACTCTCCGAGCGGTAGGCACTCAAACTACCCCCAGGAGCTCACTTCGCCATTTACCTTCCATCCACCGCCAACCACCAACCAACCACTTTCCTCAACATGGACCTCTGCGACTGCTGTCTGCTTGGGTGCCTCTGCGGCGTGTGCTGCTCCTCAGCCGCGGACGAGAGCGACCGCCGGCGCCGCCGCCCGCCGCCGCCCCACGCCAAGCAAGTCGTGTACGTGCAGCCGGTCGTCGTGCGCCACGTGTACGTGCAAGATCGCCCCGTGGCACGTCCAGCCCACGGTCGTCGACGATGACGAGACACAAACAGAGCGGATAATCATCTGCCGCGGAATATCTCATTCGAAGAAAGCCATAATCCAAATTAGACGACGACACCTTCTGCTGGCTTTCACTACTACCCAACGCTGACGGCAGCCACATTGCCTCACGTGTATTTGCAGTTCACTCGTGGCTGAGACGTTGAACACTGCTAGACGAAGCTGATTGGAGAGCCGCCCCATCGCGGCAGCGCCGTTTCCACTGCAGTATCCTGCAGGCACCCGGGGGGGAGGCAGCAGCAAACGCTCGATGCGGATGTTCTCCAGCCAAGGCGTTTTACCACCACAACCAGAAGCGCCAGGCAAGCCGTGCACGTGCAACTACAGTAGCCGTCGCGCAGCGCGTTCGGGTCGACGAGTCTCAATCTGGTCGCGACTCGCTAGGCTCGCAATTTGGAGAGAACGATGCAGGATTCCAGAACGATCGGAACAGAATACCGTGGTACCGGTATCAGGTGCGAAGTACTGTAACGCATACCTGTCTGCGGAAGACACACCGCATGACTTCGTCTTCTCTATACCGCCACTTGATACGGTCGCGTTCCCGGCTTCCAAGATGGCGAGTTCGTGAGCTGTTGGGGGGACGAAACAATGGCTGCGCACTTCGTAGCCCACTAGCAAATCCATACTGCACACGTCGCATACACTGGAATGGCTTCAAGAGAGTTAGTTGCATGGTGAGGCATCACCTGTCGCATACCAGATTCTAGTGAGAACACCGGTTTACCCGGCCGGTACGCGTGAGACCTTCAACGTCAAAGCACCACACCCACACAAGCCACTTTCCGTAGGGAACAACCGGCCACAACCGTGAGGAACAAGCGCACAGTACCGTACCGAACCGTGATACCTCGCGCTGGGGTTAAGTTGCTTCATTCCCAAATCTCCTCAGTGCCCCACACTCACCACCGTTCCCACGCCACCTCCCCTCCCATCATGTGCATCGGAGACGACGACTGCAACATCTGCTGCTGCATCGACGACTGCTCGTACCGCCTCGCGCAGACTTGTTTTGGGTGTAAATGAGATCAATTGAACTATTCTGCTTGAGTTCTCTAGCCGCCCGAAGGCCATCTCACCGGTCAATTCGTGTGCTGTCAGCGGAGTCGGTGCCCGCCTGCCTCACACAGACTCACCATTGTCGACGAAGAAGGACGGTTCATGCACTCAGCGCGTGGCGCCGATGTCAGACGCGCGAGTGCCGGTGGCGTGGCAACACTGGTACCTGAGGACCACAGGCCGGGTTACGTTTTTTTTTTTTTATTTGACTTAGGATGCTAGACATTAGGAAAACCTCTGTCGGCTATCCTGCGGTGACTGGCTATGTATCTCGGGGCCGTTTCCCTGACGCGGCTATCCGATTGTCTGCTTGTTGGAGTAGTGCGCTGACTTGTGGCAGGAGGTGAAGGGGAGGTCGGAGATGGCTGGTGGGGTGTCCGATATCTGTGAGTAGTAGTTCCGTGAGC